>JAIPRL010000057.1:155973-174889 GCA_025469235.1 Pemphigus obesinymphae | reverse complement strand
CTGTTTTGAAAATCAGACCATGTTATCATAACGTATTACGTAGCTGATAACAATTGCTAAATGGGAAGATGGCTGCCTTTTTTTTTTGTTTACATTTAGTGTCCATTCTGATTTAATCTATTCTGTGACATTACTTTCTGGACGTGCCTCGTATATCATCTATAACATATGTTTCTAAATAATTGCGATCTTATTTTGCTCATTATTACATACAATGATTATTGTGTGTTTAAAAAATAGAATTCATTATTATATTATTGTAATACAATTATTTATATTATTATTATAATGATATATATGTCTAAGACTTGCACTATTATATAATATACCACAGACAATTAGGGCTACCGACCCTACAGTATGTTATTATATAAGAGAGAAGTCAGGTTGACCACTGTAAGGTTGCTTAATTTTTAATTTCATAAACTAGAATACCAGAATATTAAAATCATGTTCGTATGCGCATATACAAATAGTATAAACGAAATATTGAATATTTATTTCAAATATTAAAGGGTTAATAAATTTATATTTATAAAAGTATTCATGATTAATTTGTATGTGTAAACATTCAAATTAAATTAAGAAGCCTTCAACACCTGCGATGGGTTCTGTAATGCCATTTTTCAAAAAAAAACGTTGGTGTTAAGACTCCTTAAATACAAGACTTATTATAGGCATACAAATATAAACAGATATGAGTAATATTACAATATATTTATAATTTAGTTAATGAAACATTGGTATGACTAGTTAATTGTTTTTTTTATTTATTCATTTAGTTTACAAAAAAAATAACAATTATGTCAATATCATTTTGAAGATACAGACTTCACAAATTCCACAAAAAAAAAAAAATAAAATATTTTTTAAAAAAATGCAATTCCTAAATTATATTATTACTCATCTTTCATATTTTGTATAAATTTTGACTCTGCGATTATACAGAGAAAAGCTGTAGTTATAGAGCGTGAACGTGATTTTTAACAAATATCGTGAAAACACAACAATAAAAAAAATGGTACCGACACATACATATTTTTAATTACTTTCAAAATATAATTAAATATTTTATTGAATTGTTGGATTTCCATTTCTCTAAAATTTTAATAAAAATTACATGTACAAAACCCCTTATAAATCAAGTGTATAGAGTTCTCTTAATGTATTTTTGTATTTCATTTTTGGTTTCTATAGTATTAGTTTTATTAATTTTATTAAAATCTATTTTTTTGCCAAATTAATTTCTTTTTAATTTAATACATCCACTGACAGTAATTAGTAACTTATATTTATCAAACAAAGAGTTTCCACCTCTACTGATCAGCTTTTTCCTCTTTTCTTATTCTCATTCAATATATCTTTTATTAATTTTAGTAAGTACTTACATCTACTCTGATTTGTTTATTGTCAGTGTTTTGTATTTAAATATGCATATTATTATTATTTGAATCCTTTATCTATCTTACTTATTATAATGATAGTAGTATAAATTGTAAATATTATTTTCTTAATAAAAAAAAATAAAATAAAGTAATACAATATTATAATCTATTTTATGAAAATATATTTAAACAATTTTTGGTGATTTTATTACCTTAGATCATTTAATCTGTATGTATAATATAATTTTATTCGTTGAACGGGAAACTGGAAAGTCAACATAACATCCTAAACTGTCACATGGCCTGAAATTCACTTTGACAAAACATTTTATAATATTATTAATACGAGTAACTAGATTCGTCGGCAACGCCTTATAAGTGAAATCTTAATGTTTAGTCTTTAAATTATAAAAATCAATAATTTTCAATATTTCTTAATCAATTTCAAATAGGTACATTTATAAAGATTGCAATGTTTCAAAATGTTTTTTGTATAGAATTGAAATTGTTTAGAATATTAATGAAATTGTTAATATTATTATTAATGTTTTTATTTTATGTAGATCTTTAACCTTTTTTTTTTTATAGAATAAAATCATAAAAATAAATAATCTTAAATATACTATGACTGTAACCGGTAAAAACTTGGGGTCTTCACCATTTTTGTGTTCTTTTTTTTTTTTTGCTTATAAACTTGTTTTTCAAAAAAAATTTTGTATTTTTTGTAAAGTAGGTACCTACCTGCAGTTCCGTACATTCTTTATTATACATCTGCGATTTTAAGGGGTTTTGTATAGGCAATTTTTAAAAAAAAATTTGAAAAATCAAAATTTAATAATTTATAAATATTTAAGTGCATTTTTAAATTAATTTAAAAATAGCTCTCCCGTACCTATTTTTATTGTTGTGTAATCACGATATTCTTGCCTAAATTACTAATAAATATGATTAGGTACATTTTGGAAAGTCAGATTTGAATTTATCGACCTCCTTTATTCTAGGGATCGATCGAAGCATTTTTCTTTATTATTACTGCAGATTGAAATATAATCAATGTTTAAAAATTGTGATTTGTAATGATAAATGACATGGCAAAAAAAACTGCCTCGATTGATCCCTATAGAAATTAGAATGCGAACTTATTTCGTTTCCAGTTTTCAGAATAATTGAAATCTGACTTTTCAGTCTTACAGTTTTATAACGCTTTTAGGTCGATATTACACTTGTGTTGTTGCCCCTCAAGAGTCTTCTGACAGTCGTCAGTGGATTTTCCAAACGCTAAAATGGTCTTGTCTTGGCATTTCATAAATTAAAGGTGTTAAACTTGTTCAATTTCAATTTGAAAACCAGTTCTATATTCGTTGTTATATACTTTAAGTTTTTACCAGAAGATTTTTAAAAATTAAAGACAGAATTTAATATGACAATAAGAAGCTATATAGTAATTTAATTTTTACACAGGTATCTGGTAAAAAGTAAAAACACAGTTTAACTATCATCAGTTTTGCTCAGATATATTATTACCTATATTTTTCTAAATTTGTCCAGAAAACCATAATTATGGAAAATGAATTGCACGTTTATTATAAAATATAAGAGCTATTCGATATACGTGTGCATAACACAAACCCGTACGAGTTTAAAAATTGCCTATCCAAAACTCCTTAGAAAAGATGTGAAACGAAGACGACCAAACAGACGACCGCGGTTGTGTGTGTTCGTTTTATATGTATTTTGCTGTGATCTGTCTGTTTGTCATTGCCATAACACTTATTTCATTTTTAATCAATATTTAAACATAAAGATTAAAAATTGGAATACCTGTGTAACTGTGAATTCAAAAATAATCAACTTTATAATCTATATTTTTGTAAGTATAATCGGTCAAAAAGTCCGATTTAAAAATATTTGGATAAAATGTCCGAATGATATATTTTTCATTATTTTATAAATTAAATAATACCTAGAAAAATAAGATTTTTTTTTAATAATATGGAGGTTTCCATCTTGAAAAATGGGAAAAAAATTATTTTCAATGGGTATATTTAATATAAACTCGCGACAAATATTCGTTGGAATAGTGTTCGTTATAAAAATCCGAAAGTCGATGAGCATGAGCACTTCCACGTTATAGTGAAAATAACACCCTAAGGCCTACTTATAACAAAATTTAACCGTGAAAATCTATTATTAAAAGTAGGTACATATTTATTAAAATAAAACAAATCTAATTTCTTACTTCGAATTCGATGTGTTAATTTATATTTTATTTTAAAATGTACAATCAAAAACTGTGTTCGGACATTTTGTCCAACTATTTTTAAATCGGACTTTTTGTCCGGGATTCATTTTTTTATAATTTTATGAAAAAAGTAAATATACTTGAATTTAGTTTTTGAAAAAAAGTGGATTTACAATAATACCTAATACATTATATTTTTGGATAGAAAGAATGAAGGGTAGATTTTTGGGTAAAAAACTTTCCGATAGCAGTAGGTACCTACCTACTTACGATACCTACATAAGAAGTCGTTTTTAAATTTTTCCAGTAGGTACCTACCTAGTTTTCTTACATGTAACTAAAAGAAAAATTAGGTGTTTGAAAGTTTTATGAAAAAAAAAAATCGTTTAATTAAACTATTTGAACAATATTTATAACGATTTTAGTGTGATATATTTATATAATATTCTATATATAATTAAGTCTAATAAAAAATATCCAGAATTTTTTTAAATAAATCTGAAATTCCTACTTATAGATCACGTACGATGAATACGTTAATGAAGGAAACGACGACAAAATATTACCGCCGTCTGCACGATGGACAAGTGAAAATTATCACCGATTAGCCGTCATGGAGGAGCATGTGGACGATACGAGTACAACAGTTGATATTAATAAAACTGCAGTTATCGTTACGCCTAACGAAAAATTATAAGTTTATTTTTTTTTTTCAAAATATGATGATAGTTCACCTGCTGGCGTATTTATACCATATATAGACCCATATTAATGCGGTCTACGATTTATATATTATGATGCAGCGCGTTAATAATATTAATATTTGTATTATAAATTTCATAAAATTTATGGGTTGAATTTATAGTTTATCACGACACTTGGTCACTTCTTCATCGGAAACACATGTAGGTACCTACTTATATATAGGTATTATTACTTATGTATTCCTGAATTGTTTAAATTTAAAAATCAAGGTTTATCGTACTTAGATTTTATTGTGTTTATATATTTAAAAGACACCTGTTTTCGTCTAAAATTGTCGATGACCCATCATATCTGCGAAAAGTAGATATTTTAACGATTTTATATAAGTTGGAGTAGGCATGATATTGAATTTTATAATATTCGACTAATGATTATCAGAAAAAAATTAAGATATTTTTGACATTTTATTTTATTATTTTCATTTTTACATATTTAAAAATGTTGAATGTAACGTCATTGTTACTAGTTACTTTTGAATTGAAAACGCAATGTAACGTTATTACTTTTGTATTTAGGTAACGAAAAAGTAATTTAATTATCTTTTTATTTTGTAACTAGTAACGTAATAATAATTAAATACGTAAAGTAACTTACACAAGTACACAACACTGTATATAACACAATTGACACAGAAACTTATTTTTTTTTTTTTGTAAACGTGTTTTGCATAGAAATATCATCTCAATTATTGATTAAATAAATAGTATATGTTTAATAAACATTATAATTTGTCCATTTTAAAAGCTGGCTATAAATTTATAGCCGTAGGCAATCAAAAATATTGATTTTAACAATTTATATAGGTAGGTGCATACGGCAAATACCATATATAATACGGGAAAGTCGTATAGGTAGAAAGTACGATACCGATTCACATCCAAAATCAGTGTTGCTAAATTTAAACACATTTTACCTATGAATTTTCCACGTTTTAAATAGGAATATGAAGACAAATAATCGATTAACCTTATTACAATTTGTATTAAAAGAACATTTTTAAATTGTCTTTATAAGTACCATTGTTGAACATTTCTAAATTAAACTTTAAACTAAATAAAGAAAATTCAAAATTAAATCCATATATATAAAATATTGTACAGAATTTTTAGTACCTACTATAAAAATTCCGCTTTCCATATCCTCAAACAAAAGATGTTACACTCGCATTTGTTCTCTGTCTATCTTAATAGATAATATAGCAAAATCACACTACGCAGAATTGAAATTTTGGCGTTTAGGTTAAATTTAGAGTATAAACACCTATTACAAAATTTAAAGCGAGGAATATTTTCGAGTGAACCTCATGGTATTTCGTAAAATATCGTCTGACGAAAAAGTTAAAGCTATTTAAAAATATCAAAAACTAAAAATGCCGCAACTTTTTTTTCTGACAATATTTTACAAAAAACCCATGAAGTTCACTCGACATTATTCTTCTCGTTAAATTTTATAATAGGTGTTTAAGCTCTAAATCTAACCAAAATGCCATAATTACAATTTTGCGTTGTATAAGTTTATTTTGCCAATTAGATGGACGGAGACAGAAAATGCGGGTATAGCATCCTCATAACTGGTATTATTTATTTCTAATTTTACCAAGAAATTTATTTTATTTTACCAAGATAATTAATTGATATTCATAATATACGAGTATATATATAATATGCTAGATAGAAAAAAGATAAAATAATGCATTATTATAAATTTCAGATCATAATTAACTTTAAGTTTTCAATGTTAAACTATTCTTAAAATTGACGATATTTTAGATATTTATACAAGATTAATCTCAATTTATATACTTATATAGAGGTAATAAATTTTGGCTTTCCAGTCAACTGGCCATGTTCTACATACCCTATAAACGTTTCTAATAACAATTGTCAATGTCAACCACCGAAATACGTGTATCTAGAAATTTGGCACTAGGGGACTGTTTTAATGCCTTCACCTCAAAAAAAGAGTGAAAACTTTTCTTTGTGAAATTTAAAACCCATCGAAAACGTATGGAATTTTCTTCTAAAGTTGAAAAAAAATCAAATTCTACTTCGAGCCCCTAAATACGTCCCTGGAGGCAACTACAAACTCATTTATAATTTATTATAACGCTGTTTAATGTGTACTTAAAGTATATATTACTTAGTGTTATTCTAAATATGGCTTTTAATTCTCTAAATCACAATAATTGTACACCATTGCCATATCTCAAAGATTTAAAATGGTGCACCTAGACCCCCTCAAATTTTAATGGGAAAGCAATAATAATATAAAATAAGACCTGTGCCGGTCTTTAGTGTATATTATTATATTTCCAATTGGAACACACGACAGATTATTTATTTTGTTTTAATGATTAATCCCACTATTATAAGAAAATAAAATATAATAATTCTTTTAAAATTTTGGGATTATTATTGGGATCCTTACTGGGATTCAAAATTTGGCAATTAACCCTCTGGCTCAAATACAAAATTTTCATAACACTGCAGTGCATTTACTATACAAGCCCCTATTGGGTATAGTATTACAGAGCAGTGCTCTCAACAGAGGTATTTTAAAAATTTCAACACCATAGTATATGTTGTGCTTAATTAGGTAAACCGAATATCTATAGATTAAATACTGTACCTAATATTATTTTCCTGGGTTCCACATACGAAATCCACTAATTAATATAATCATCAACAATCAAAAGAGAAAGGATAAAATTAATGAAAATAAAACAATTAACACTTTGAATAAAAATAATCATATTTATTAACTTATTTCTTCTTAGATACACCAACAGTTCTTCCTCTACGTCCTGTGGTTTTTGTGTGTTGACCACGTACTCTCAAACTAGAAAAAAAAAAAATTGGTAAATTAAATACAAATACAAAGTATTAAATAATATTAATAATTAATATTACACAAGGCCCATTTTATCAATAGTCAGTTAAGAGCATTTAAAAACTCCATTTACTTTACATTACAAGTTAATCTTTCGTAAAATTAGAAATGGGATTTCTGCATCACTGGTTTAGTTAAGTTAATCGATAATATATATTATATTTCATACATTTTATTAGGTACCTAATGTGTTATATTCTCATACAACAGATTTATAAATATTTACTTTAATATTGTAACGAATATCAGATTATAAATAAATATAATTTATAATTAATTCTAGATGCAAAAATTATCAATACATATTAGCAGTAACAGTGACAAAAAAATTTATTATAATATTTATTAAGATGACCATAATTTGCTGCTGTAACAGCAACTATTCTTTTAATTCTCCAAAATGTGTTTTTGTTAGACTACCAAGACAGCAAAATGTTCTAATTTACCATCAATGAAATTTGTGGAACAGTCTCTTTTGGCTTTAAATTCTTTTCGTACATAACAATTTATTTTTGTCTCTCCACCGATAGAATATCAAATGAATAAATTACATTTATATTATCCTAATGAAGATATTTGTTTTAGCACAGTATATTCTTGACATTTAAAAAAGTATAAAATAAATGTTTATTTTTAATTAGCGTGCATTGCATTTTTACCAAATTATATATAAATAAATATACAAAACTTGTCCAATAATATATATAATGTATAATAGTATATTTAATTTACCTACCTACTAAAAACAGTAAAAATTTAGTGATATAATATTAATTTTTTTGTAATAATAAATTTATGAAAGTATGAATCAATATTATTATGTTGCAATTGAATATTAAGAGGATGTTACACCCGTATTTGTTGTCTCTGTTTATCTAACAGATAATATAGCAAAATCACACTACGCAGAATTGAAATTTTGGCGTTTAGGTTTAATTTAGAGTATAAACACCTATTACAAAATTTAAAGCGAGGAATATTTTCGAGTGAACCTCATGGGCATTTTGTAAAATAACGTCTGACAAAAAAGTTAAAGCTATTTAAAAATATCAGAAACTAAAAATGCCGTAACTTTTTTTTCTAACAATATTTTATAAAAAGCCCATGAAATTCACTCGAAATTATTCTTCTCGTTAAATTTGATAATAGGTGTTTAAGCTCTAAATCTAACCAAAATGCCAGAATTCCAATTTTGCGTTGTATAATTTTGCTATATTGCCAATTAGATGGACGGAGACAGAAATGCGGGTATAGCATCCTCTTAAAATAAATATCCATTATATTCCGGTACAATTAAAATTTAACATTTCATTGTAGTTTCAAGGCATTATTGTAACTTTGAAGAAATTGATTAAAAAAACTACTACAGTATGGCTCACGAACATGACGTTGGCGAGCGGTTGTGATATCTTATTGAAATAGTAACTTTTATTTAGTTACAAAAAATTAAAACAAAAACATAAAGACGGGTTCACACATACATAGCCTAGACCGCGCGTCTAATTACTGAAATTGCCACACAACGAAATACCGCCTACATATACCCAACACAAATTCAACAAAATGACTATATAGAGCTAACATTCTGAAGCAGTATTGTTCAAAACGTCATCCGATAAAGACACTGTACTTGAAATCACTTTTATATTTACACAAAAGTTGTATTTGGATGCAAACAAAAAGGAAATTTTGGAACACCAACAAAACCCAATTGATTTTGATTTAAGTAGGGAAAAATAATATGTACAATAATAGGTAGTGGGTACTAAGTAGTAAGTCCCTAAGAGGTTGCTGTTCCGCAGGGAAAAAAAAAGTAGTAGGTATTTGGAGCAGTGCGGCATTATTTTCACATATACGTCACTACACTGTTCCGGTATGGACGTATCAGCACAGGCCACTCGGCTTTTTTTAAATCTAGATTGTTCGTCCATTTTGCCACGCAGAGGAAATAATTTTGTGACGTCATAATTAGGCAGCACGGCCGTGGCAGGCAACAAAAGCTGCGTATTTGTGGACACGTCTTAAAAGCACCACTTTTTTAAAACCAGTAAGTGAACTAGTTTGGTACATAATTTACATACCCCCAGTAATGACGGAGACCACGGTGAGCCTTGATTTTCTTTAACCTTTCCAAATCTTCACGTAATTTACTGTCAAGGGAACTGGAAGTAAGCTAATGACAAAAAAAAAAAAATGCATATAAATATTATTTACTATTATAAAGTTATTTATTTAAACTTACTTGGGAGAATTTACCATCAACTACATCCTTCTGTCTGTTCAAAAACCAATCGGGAATTTTGTATTGACGAGGGTTTTGCATAATTGTGATGATTTTTTCAACCTAAAAATAGGAACAACGAGTAAATTATAATTATATTTTATTATTGCATTCACATTAATTATTAAAATATTTCATTTTGAATAATTTACAAAATTCAAGACCACGCACGAGTGATTTATTTAATGTTTTTGGACAGCGGTCCAGATCTTTTGTTGTCCCCCAACATGACATGGTAGCTTAAGAATAGTTACTATTCAACAGTTCCAATGCAGCACATGGACCTTTAGACCAAACTAAAATTTATGAGTTTTACGATTTACGAGTCTTTGTAGTAGCGTTGCACGTCATTAAAAAATAAAAAAAAGAATGAACACAATAAGGAAAAGAATTTAATAATAAACAGGGAAATTAACAAGTAAAAAGCATGATGTGTAGGTAGTACACAAGCATATCATTTCCCCAGTTTTGGAACGTCTGTTTATTAACTTCTAAAATTAAAACAGCTAGTATTTTGATAACACACAAACCAACCAGCATCCCTCCAACATACAGTTTTAGAATGTAAAAGATCAACTGATAAATAACCGTATCTATATAGCCAACTATAATGAACTGCTGCTAAATTATTACCTACCAGGGAAATGCTTATTGATAACATGAAAATAAGTTAAGCAACAAAAGAACAACTGTTTATAGTAGATAAAGGGAAAGGTATCTTAATGTTTTTATTAAGGTAAAGGTAATAAATATATAATTAAACAGATAAAAGACAAAATCAATACGAAATAGTCAATATTCAGTTCTACACATATTTCATTTTAAACAATTTACCAATTTCACAACATATAAGACATTATGAACTGTTGATTGTGCTTTATTACCAACCATGTAGAATGTAAATAAATTTATCAATTGACAACAGTACCTAGTAATTTTTAGCAAATAAAAATGTAATTAAACGGATACTAGACAAAATCAATAGGATATGGTCAAATAGTTCTATACAATATTTTATTTTGCACAATTTACCAATTTCACAACATATAAGACATTATGAACCGTTGATTGTGCTTTATTACCAACCAGGTAGATAAATGTAATTAATAAATTTAAAATAAATTAATCAATTGACAATAGTATCTAGTAATTTTAAGCAAATAAAAATGTAATTAAACAGATACTAGACAAAATCAATAGGATATGGTCAAATAGTTCTATACAATGTTTTATTTTGCACAATTTACCAATTTCACAACATATAAGACATTATGAACCGTTGATTGTGCTTTATTACCAACCAGGTAGATAAAATATATATTAATAAATTCAAAATAAATTAATCAATTGACAAACACAGTACCTAGTAATTTTTATCAAATAAAAATGTAATTAAACAGATACTAGACAAAATCAATAGGATAATACGGTCAAATAGTTCCATTCAATATTTTATTTTGCACAATTTACCAATTTCACAACATATAAGACATTATGAACCGTTGATTGTGCTTTATACAATGTAATTTTGTTTATTGAACACAAACATTTTAGGTAATAATGAACTTAAAATAAATCTTAACAAAATATAATTTATTAATTTTACACAACATGGAAGAAAAAATATTTTGTATTATCCTTGAAATAATTGCAGGTACCTATTTATTTTATCTATTTAAATGATATGGATTGGTACTTTTATTGTCTCTCCACCGATAGAATATCAAATGAATAAATTGCATTTATATTATCCTAATGAAGATTCTCGTTTTAGCACAGAAGTCGTAACATCTAAATAAATATGAAATAAATGTATAATTTTTTTAATAACCGTGCATTTACCTACTCAATGTTATTTTTAATTAGGTAAATGATCTACTATTTTATATTATTTTATACTTTGTAAGCACAAATGTAAAAATGAATTATAATTTGAATAATTCCTAAACAAAATGTGCAATGTTTATTTTGCACAATTCAACCATTTAGCTTTCCGTGTATTAGTAAGCAAAATTTCTCAATTTGTGCTATAGCAAATGGCCATTATAAATAGTATTTTTTATATTATATTTTTTAAATATATATTATTCCTTCACATGCATGGGCATTTGGTAAAGGTTCACCAGAAGCCCTTGGTAATTGCAAGGCATTTGTTTTTGCAAACATATAATAGTATTACGCCAAATGATTGACAAAATATTCTCAATAATGTTTGCATTGTCGAAATTTAACATTTAGGTACCCTCCTACTTACATAGGTAATAAGGTGGAGTTGCCATCTATGATCAGTTATTTTTATTTAATTTGTAAATAGTGTAATTTTGTAATTTGATAAATTGTATAACATGAACATTTAGTTTTTTTTTTTTTTTAAATACATTACATGATTTATCATATTTATATATTTAAGTGGCCATTGAGTAAACTATTTATTTCAATACCTGCCTATGGCCACAGACGGAGTACATAGGTGTTTCCTTCTATGGTCATGTCAAGACTCTACTTTTAACAAATAGGATTATATCTAAGTACCAATCTAATAAATGTATTAAATTATTTATTCGGATTGTTAATGTCACCAATAAAAAGGAAGTGTTGTACTTCAAAAAGAGTAAAATTAGCATTAAAGGCCTTTGGCGATGGTGCATATTTTTGATATTTATATAGATATAATGAAATAATCCAATGCTTAATAATTGTACTAAAGTGTTTTGTTACTATTAAGATTTGTTTTATAATTTGTATTGCCGTATACGTTGAAACCTACATTGACGTATACGACAACGCCAAAACCGTGATAACGTTCCACAACCCCCCCCCCCTTAAATAAAACTACAAGAGCCAAAAGGTTCCATTTGTACCCAGAACAAATATAAAAAGGAACTAATAGAAATGTATAAAAAAAAGAGTAGACGTTTTACATCGACCATGCGACTCGCACCATAAGCATATCTTAGTTTGAGAAACCCTCCTCATCAAAAAAAAAAAATAGATGCTAACACATTTACCAGCGGCCACTTTTTATTCATCCGATTATAGACTTTCATAGGTTAAATATTTTCGGCCTAGCTATCTCATGAATTCCCAGGCCGTCCCAATTTCCTATAAAAGCCCAGATCAAAAATAATATTTCAAAATTTTCAACTTTAAATGAATACTTTTTGGTTTTAAGAAAGCCTGGCTCTTTTATGATTTATTTTTGTAATTTTACATACCTACCTATGAATTTAAAACATTTGTAGGTACCTACTAAACAATAATGAGCACTATACTAAACATAGCAGTTTTACTCTTTATTTTAATTGTAGGTATGTACCTAGATATGGTAAACATACATTTTGTTCCCAGAGATAAAATACGTTTTACAAAAAATCAGTTCTACATTAATCTACCTACATACTTATTTTGAATACCTATACCTACTCATACAAATTTTTTTTTAGTAGGTAACACATTTGGAGTTTGTGTGCTGGTAGAAGTTGGAAAAACTCGGATCGTGGATATTGTGTCAAATAAAGAATTATTAAATCGTTAAATCTACATAGGTAGGCAATTAGTATTTACATTTAAAAATTTTATAATCTAATTTAACCTAGCGCAAATGTTTTCAGTTAACATATTTACCCCCTTTGAATAGTTAATAGGAAAAAAAGACAAATTGTTTTAGTTTGGATTTTATACATAATATAACAAAATAATGATAACTAGGTATTTTTTATATTAATTTCTCATAATATATAATGGGTATAATCACATTATAATTAACGGTATAATAAATAAATAATTTTCAATTAGCTATCACAAATAATATAATATTATGTGTTATGCGTTAATGAATTTTAGAATTAAGATTTTTGTAATTTCGGTCGGACAAGATATAATACGTAGTCGACCATCTTATCATTATATTACCTACTTTACTGACTATAAAACCTTACTGTACAAAAGACCATTGGCAAGCTATTTTAAAAGTAATAAAGGCTAAGAAAAAATATACAATATGCATATGCCCAGTATGTAACCACAAAATTGAAGAGTGTGTTTTATGCGATTCTTGTTTGATTTGGTATGACATAGGTACACTGTGTTGGGTTAAATGTAAAGATTAAACAAAAAAATGATTTGTATTGTATTGATTGTCATAAAACAGTCAAGAAAAATAATTAATTAAAAAGTAATTTGTTTTGTTTTGTGTGTTATTGCCTATTTTTGACTTGTATCATTGATTATCATGAAAAAGTTATATCAATAAAAGTATATTACCACCATATTAAAACCAAATAAATCTACAATTTCTACCCGACCCTTGATAATAATATAATGATAAGATCTCGACCGACTGACCGTCCGAATTATTTCAATACACATGCACTCATTAAATGTCCGTGATCAGGCGTCTAAGACACAGCGTTTTTTTAATTGTAATTTAATATACCAAAGTATACCAGATTTTTTAATAGCAAGAATTGCACATGCCACACACTTTTACCAAGATTTTTTTTTAATAATAAGAATTTGAGAATTAAGATTATATAAAGATAATTATTGAGTATAAGCTCTATACAATATTATTATATCTTTGATTATTCAAAATGACAATACCAATAAAATGAAAAATACTTAGTTATCATTATTTCGTTATATTATGTATAAAATCCAAACTAAAACAATGTCTTTCTAGATTTCTCTGAATAGCGGACAAAATTTCGATGACAGTTTCACTGTACATTTATATACCTACCTACATACATATTATAAATGAGCTCGTTCGTAATATTGTACCTGGACAGGTACTTATCACGATTTGGGATGTAAAACGCAGACGCCAGACGGACATTAGTCCCGTCGGTCTTCGCGTACACGAACATAACACAACTAGGTAGTATCCGAGACGGCGATTCCCGTTTACCCAGTAAATAATTAGACGGGTTGTTATCATTAGATAATTCATTTATCGTACGAACCTCTTCGTCGGTGCATTCGCCGGCCCGTTTGTTCAAGTCGACGTCGGCCTTCTTCAACACAATGTTGGAGAAACGTCGGCCGATACCCTTGATGGCGGTCATGGCGAACATGACTTTGCGCTTGCCATCGATGTTGGTGCTGAGGATACGCAAAATGTGCTGGAATTTCTCGGGGATGACCAAAGACTGAAAAACACCGGAAGGAAAACCGTTAGTGACGTTCGCATCCGTGACGATCCACGGTGTACAACACATCAACGAACGGCCATCAGATTCGGCAAGACGGGCCGATTTCGCGGAGATCGGGCGAAAACACTGGCCGTCCCGCACGAATCCAACGGCGATCCGAACGGATGAAAAAAACGAAAAACCTTAAACGGCAAAATATCATTGTACTCACCATATTGGCTACGTTGTCGTCGAAACGATCGGACGGGAAATACGAACGAGTTTATAACCAACAATCGGCCGAACGACGATAAATCGCGCAATGTCGCGTAAACACGTTACCCGGTAGAAGGGGGAAATGGCCCGGTAATCGGATGACGCCAGTGGTGCCAACGGACGGCGCGTTATCGCGTTATCCGGCGGGAGAAGTATCGCCGAGCGGCCGAACGCCGGATGGTGGCACGGGCGTGCTGCTATCTAGCGATTGCTCTTTACGGTTTCTCTGACCGCACGGTGTTTATAGGCGAATGAAAACACGTCTTTCTTACGACAAACTTCGGAATCGAATAGATATTATCGTAGTATTACCTATTTTATCGATTATTATAAGTACCTAATACGATATTGAAAAAAATGAAAAAAAGTCAAATTTTGACCATTACCTTCTATGTTTTTTTATAAACGTTTCATTTTACCATTATTTTTAATGCCAGTTAGATTATTTATTAACTTCTACGTAAGTTAGAAATCGTTTTAGAAAATTTAGATTTTAAAAAAAAAGGTAGGTACACTTCGCTCGTCGGACATCAGTAGGAGCCAAGCATTTCGCTTATCGGTTAGGATATTCTTGGTGGATGTATAGCATTCGAAAAAAACGATTCTGAGCGCAGCTTCGGTGTACCTACCTACTATATATAACTATTAATATTAATCATACTATTCAGCGAGTTTAACATTATGTCAAAAAGTAATCTTAAAAAAAAAAATGCGATTTAGTGCGACCTTATCTATATTATAAAATATAATATTTATTTAAACTAGCTTGATTTAATAAAAGTATATAGGTAACTCTATTACTGTCAAACATACATTTAGTATGCACAATTTTATCTGATTAACTTATAATATTTTGATTTTTTAATTATTGTAAGAACTCTTGGATTTAATCAAATATATAAATAAATAAATGTTAAAATCCTCTATGCAATATAGTAACATGATTAAACAATCACATGACTTATAGTTAAATAAAATTATAATAACATTCATACAATATCAAATAATGTTTGATACATTTATAAATTGGCGAATACTATAATATGTATAGTACATATATACTTTACATTTGTTGGAACGTTTTACGAATTTCCTTGTTTGAAAATAAAAATATTCAACATTTGACAAACTATTATATCTTACATAAAAAGAAACATAGTACCTATGATATATATATATATTATATAATTACCCATTGTTCATCAATTATTTTATACTTATAACTATGAAGAGTAGAGATGTATCATTTATTACATATATATCATCTATTCTGTGGTGAAATTCGGATACAAATAAGTCGTTTTATTTGCGCGCGTCAATGGGATGGGAGTGCAGACCCTTATCTCTACTTTTCATATATACGACACACTAAGAATGTCCTATTAGCTCTGTTTGACTAAAACAAAAATATGGTCTTTATAAAATATTAATGAATAATATAAATATTTTGCATTATATATGTATGTACCTACCTCATATATACATACATCATTTTTAAAGGTACAATATAAATATATACTTTGTTGAAAATTTTATATTAAATAAATTATATAATTTTCTAGTGTTAAAATACAGTTATACCACTTAAATTTATTCAACATTTGATATACCTACTAAACTTTTAAAAAGAAACATAATTATATATGTGTATACATTAAAAATAGAAAAGACGTATAACTCTCAAATAAAAACAAAACTATATATTCGGTCTACATTACTCAAATAAATAATTAATAACTAAAAAAAAACATAATCAAATGTGAATTAACCTTCCTATGCTCCTCACCCGGCTCACCCACTAAATAAAAGAAAAATAAATAAACATTGTACCTAGTATCCAATATTACATAATTAATACTATCCATTGTAGTATGGTACCTAAGGAGTTATGAAAATGTGGCATCACTGTTTTTTCTTTAGTGTTTTGGATACTTTTTACACCTATTATTTTTATATATTTGATTCATATTTTTGTTTTTGTGTTTATTCATTAACTATTATTTTTGTAATGAATTAACTTACCACAATTAACATCCCTAAAATTTGAATAGCCTATTAATAAAGTTATCGAATTTGAACTGTGTTTTTTTACTGAATTTATTTTTTATTTTATAAATTTATTATATTAAGTTAATAGAAAAAAATAACTTAAGTTAAGTTAAATTAGCCTAAATTCCTTCAGTTAAAAGTTAAGAGTTAACCAAAAATAAATTTAACTGATTAAGTTAAAAATTAACATAGAAAAAATATTAACTTAACTCAGTTAAAAATAAGTTAATTTTTTTTTCATTTAACATTTATGTCTTAAATTCCAAGACTTTTTTTAAATTATTCAAATATTTAATAATAAAATTTCCACTATTTACTTTTTTTAATATTAGGTATTAGTTACAAGTTTATAGGTACTATGATACAATTTCTTGTCTTTTACGTGTTAACTTAACTAAATGATTATAAAAATTAACGATTAAAAGTGAAGTTTAGCCAATGATAATTTAATTTAGTTAAGTTAATTAGTTCATAAACAAATTAATTAACTAGTTGAGTTAAAAGTTAAACAAAAATTAAATTTTTAACTTAACTTAAACTTTTTAACTAGTTAATGCCAACCATTTGGCAAAAGTTACCGTTGGATTAATAAGAATAGTGTACATAATATAAGTTAAATTACCCCTTATAAATAGATAATTTAACTTACATTGGAAAGTATGATAGGTAGCGGTAATCCCTTAAATATATATATATATATATATATATATATTCTTAAAGTGATCTTTAGAGCAGGACTCAAAAACTTTATAATAACGTTAAACTTGCAAAAAAATAATTGAAATTAATACCAAAATTGTAACGGAAAACAATAAACACAAATTTTAAACTATTACAAAATAAAACGTATCATTAAACGAAATAATAATAAAAAAAAAATATATCATAATTTTTTATTTTTTGATATTATATTTAATATAATATCAAAAAAAAAAAAATGGAACACCGTTATTTTAATATTATTTATCATTTACTACGGAAAAATACGAGTCTATGGGTTTCGTTTATTGTAGTTTTATAATAGAGTAACTTTATAGATACGAACAGAAAAAGAAAAATATTATATTGAATAAAATGTACTGATTTCTTTTCATTACGAATGCGTTATTATGTATGCGTATATGTATAAAACATTTAATACCCAATATTTGTTATCTGTATGAAAATATTATATAGTTATATTACATAGCCACACAAGTAATATGAAAATAAAATAATCGTATGCCGTCAATTTTGTCATGTGAAACTATAATTTTTGTATATTCCCATGTAAAAATGTATTTAGAACTTGAATATTGTAATCGTTATCCATGCGTATGAGACCACACAGCACTCACTCTTGTTATCAGTTGTGATTATGCGATCATGTTGTATTTTTATATTATCATTGATTATATTTGTATATTATAATCAATGATACTGTGTATGCTCTTTGGTAGTATGTTAATTTAAACAACATAATATATGAAATAAGATAATAAATATATTTTTAAATATTTAATAAACAATATAAATTTCTTTACTTGAAAAACATATTCCCATCAGTTATACTCGTGTCTCGTAATACACTATTATAGTATTTCAACAAAATTATACATAAAATAAAAATAAAAAGAACCTGTGTATAGTAGGTAATTATTAGTTTAGCGAATACCCAATTTGTATATATGATTGGTATATTCAAATTAATTATTTAAAATATTGTCATTTTGAGGCAGTGGCGTCATTTCAGTTTTTGCTAGACTAGGGCAAAGACTTACTAATATGCCAACATAAAAAAAAATTCCCCAATAGTGCTCAGTAGTATAAATTGTGTTTTTCTGAACTTGGGAAAAATCACAAATATTAAATATTATGTAAAAATTAATAGGTTCTGATTTTTAAACTAGGTAATAAG
>JAIPRL010000057.1:65363-155873 GCA_025469235.1 Pemphigus obesinymphae | reverse complement strand
GTTGGGTAGACCCGCACATATAACTGATGGAACGGCTACCGCAGCCGCTGTCAGGCTGGTACTGGTCACTTGGTCCCTTAGGCTATCTCCACACCCAAGTACGCAATTTTGTTTTCCCCGCGAACATTCGAGATGGGAAAACTCGCCTATATTCTTTTTAATACTTCTCATACTTTTTGACAAGTTATATGCCGGCTGTCGACCTGACGCAACCTCAATTAGTCGACTTCTACGACAGGCATGAGGAAACCGTGGAGGTAATCTTAGCCCCCTCCACAGGGACATAATAAATTATTATATGCGGAATTTAAAAGAAAATCCTATGTTGAATTTCATGATACGCGTTTAAATCAAAATTGTAATAATATTGAATTAAACCCATATAATATTATCGTTAAATTCACACACTTATACTGTCAAAAGATTATTTAGATTTTTTCTAATAAACACAAACTACCTATTACCTATAACTATTTTATAGGATAATGCAGGCCCGTTCCGAAAAAGAATACACCACCGCGGACGTGCCTATTATATTTAATATTGCACAATAATCGTGATAACTATTACTTTAGTACATAATATAAGGTAGGTACCTACACCTACATACCAATATTATCAAAAATGTCGCATCGTCCGAACTGTTTATATATTATGTACTATGTGTGTAGTTAAATTAATTTATTAAAAGTAATCCATTAATTTGTCATCGGTTCTTAAAATGTCGCAAGGAAATACGAATTTTTATAGTAAGTATACCTATATGTAATAAAAATTGTATTCAGCTTAACGTACGCGGTATTCAAACGTGAAAACACTTGCGCTCGCGAATGAAACGTAGTGTATGTATAAGACGATTCATTTTTTCCCCTCCCGGTAATCCCTTTTGAATAATAGTGTTTGAAAATGAATGGTGTATACAATTTGAAAATGACAAAAGATCAAACACACCACCAGCACCACCCTGCTGGTCTTCATTCACTATAGAGTATTATAGAGGGTGTTTTTAAATTTATACAAGTTTATGCCTATCGAGATTCTAGGGGGGGCGTCTACGGATATGTATAGGTACCCCGAGAATTTTTAATTTTTTAATATTAAAATATTGAATAATCCAGTATTTGTATAGTACGTATTGAACGGGCCATTGTAAATTCCGCCCGAAACGATCAGGTGAAAAAAGTTCTATATAGTACATTTCTCCCAGAAAATGTACACGTCAAAAAAGGTACATGTAAATTCCGGCCGGAAAAAATAAATATTTTTAAACTATATAAGCATTCCGTGACTGTACGCGGCGTGTTATGGTATATTTGTAAGTTACAAAATGTACGAACACGGAACAATCATCATACGACAATCGTAAATCATGTCATTTCTTATCGGCTTTTACAACAATATTTCGGATCTGATAACTGGCGAGTTAACAGCAGATAGGAATTATAAATCGTTTGAATCACTTGCGTTTGAAACACACGTGTTAAACGTCCAAAGCCGCGCACATAATGTTATAACGGCTCAATTTATCGAATCTGAACGTGGAAATGAACTTCTACTATTAGAAAATTGTAAATTAATATTATTAATAACTCGACGTGGTGTTTCACAGCAAACCGGTGGATATTTTCGATTGGATCGAAGCGGAACGACATTCGAGAGAGTACCTATAGCGAGCGAACGGAGTCGGCCATAGCGTGCGGAGAGACCGTGGCCGCCTTCCCAGCTATGTTTCTCTACACGAGTCAGAGTACCTACTTTAAGAACTCCTTGTTAAATAATCATTTTAATAGAGATTTTTTCGGGGCGGAATTCACATGTACCGTTTTCGACCTGAAATTTTCGGGGTGGAATTTATCATCTTCGGGCGGAATTTACATGTGCCCATATTGAGTATAGGTATATATTTCAATATTATTAATTATTATTATACACACCTATATATATATATATATACATATATTATATTTCAATTTATTTAAGTTAAAAATAAACTGGAAAAATCAGGTATATTACCTATATAGATGCCCTTTCTTCTTGAATTTTTATTTAATATCATATAAAATGATCAGGGTGTTTTAGGAATTTTATTACACAAAATCAATATCATAAATCAACGTATTCGTGTTCTGATCGAAAATTGGCATAGTTAACCAATATACATGTACTTTTCATTCAAATTTCAATTTTTGACATCTATGTAACTACAAATTTCAAATTGTTTTAATTTTAATCTAAAGATTATTTTGGTGGTTGTAAAACTTGAAAAATGGTTATAGCTAAAATGTATACATAAATAAAAAAAATAAATTAGATATCCAGTGTATGATTAAGCGTTTATTAAATTGTTCTGCATATTTTTTGGCGTAATTTGTGGGCTTCCAAAAATAATTATCCTATGATTATCATAAAAATTTACTGGATGTCTCTTTCCAATGACAAATGTCTGTAGACTAAGTACATTTTAGCCTCAATCGTAACTCGTAGAGAGGACGTAGGTATACCATATACAGACATAGAGTGGTGAGGTTTGAAGGTATGTATAATCCCCCCCCCCACCTAAAATTTTTTTGAATTCTTGTTGTTTGTGATGTATAGGTATACAATTTTTTTAATTATAATGCTCAAATTCCATTTACTCCTGTAATTTAGAACAAATTTACCTTGGAATTATATTAATTATATTTTTAAATGATAACTATCACTGTGAATTTGTAACAAATGCAATTTTTTTTTACTTGATAAATAGTCTTTTTGGTATTAAGTTCGAATCACATATCAAAGTATTTTATTTTAAATCATTAGTTTTGCATTTTTTATCATTTTCGATATATCTTTTAAAATAATTTTTCGTTTTTCATTATAATTTTCATCAATTTTGTTAAAAGGTTATAATTTTTTTAAAGTTAACTTTTGGAAAACATATTAAATAGCCGGGGGTAACATGATATGACCAACAATGCCCGAATTGATACAATTTAGAGTTGAGAACAAGGTAATTTAATATCAATCGTCAATATCGTATATAAAATATATACCAATAAAATGTACAAAAAAAGTTGATGAAAAAAATATTAAATAATATCTTTTTGGATCAGCCAATGGGTATAACGACTGTTCCGTGTCCTTCTAAATACGGACCTGCAGTATAACTACTCAATTGCGATTGTAATATACGATACCTATGCTTTTTAAATATTTGAAAAATGTAATTTGGGAAGTTAACTCCTTCCTGAAAATTAATCTTAGTTGAGCCATGGCACATATATAACATATAGTATACCTACCTACCTATATATACCTATAGGTACAGTCTTCAAAATTTAAATTACGTTATACAAATTCCATATTAAAATTAATTAATTAATTTACTGTCCTACATTTTTTAATTTCTAATAATTTTAAATAATGGTTAGTTATATGTATATTTATTTACTAGTTACTATTTACTATGTATATTTATTTATACGATTCTTTTTAGTTTAGTTAGGTATTCGTATTCCTATAATCGATATTGGACGAAAATCTTTCGAGCAGTCCTTTAATAATATGCTGTTGTATGTACCTACATATATTACATAACAAAAATGGAACAAACAGGCCATGAAGATAATTTTGTTTGTTCAATTAAAATACTTTTAAAATCCCATAATATTTCATTAAATGATGAATTATGGGACTAAATTCTAATTAATATTGACGACTTAGTTCCCAGGTTATCGTTAATTTATGTATATTATGTACGTCGTATATATACCAAATAGGTACCTAGTTATATTATTATTATTTTTTGTTTCTTAGTTTTAATTTAAAATACGAAAAAACCTGTTTCATCGGTGTTATGAATATATAAATTAAAAATTTGCTGATGCATAACTTTACATACCTACTATGCGGTTTTTATAATTTTAAATTCGCGTATTCCTACATATTTAAATAAACCGTTTAAAGACAAACGTATCAACACAATATATTATTATGTACGTGTATTATTTATTAATCTATAACAATATTTAAACTTTAGTATTTTTAATGTATACCAGTTATTTTATACAGACTATATTCTGTTTTCCATAATATTTATCAAATTATGTCATTTATTATTCAATGTAGGTGCATATACAGCGTTTAATTACAAACATAATATACTTATAATTGAATCAACATAAAATTAATTAACATAAACAATTGTTTTACAAATTATATTATATACCTATATAATACTGGTGTATGAATGTACCTATACTATATACTATATACATATATCAATGCTGGGCATGTTAATGATTTTTTTTTAACTCAGTTAAATTAAGTTAATAGAAAAAATATTAAAAGTTTAAAGTTAATAGTTTTTTTTCTCAACGATTAAGTGAAGTTAAAAAAATAACTTATTAACTTAAGTTTAGTTAGTTTTTTTTTTATACTTATCTATAATTTTTTTGGAAATATTGTTATTTTTTAACTTAAAGCATTTTAAAATTTTTAAAAATTATTAACATACTATATTATCGAAAAGACTACAATATATTTATAATAATTATTTTAAAAATTAACAACAAGTAGGTTCTTGAAAATGTTTGATTAGTAGGTACCTACTATTTTCTTCAAAATTCTAACAAATGGAAATTGCTCATTGCAAATTTGTACTACTTAAATATTTTTTTATTAGTGGGAAACCTAATATATTCCTCAAATTATATTATGGAAAGATTATTATATAATATATAGGTATTCTTGTTTTATTTATATTTTCAGGAAATAATTAATTCTTATAATATGATAATTATTAGAAACGACAAAAACAACTTTATTTTTATTCAACCATTTTAACAATAGACACAATATGAAATCAAAGTATATCAATTATTTAATAATTAACTTAATTGAGTTTTATTTAAAAGTAACTCGTTATTTAATAGTTAATATAACAAAAAATAAGTTAAGTTAACAAAAATCAAATGTAAAAAGTTATGTTAAAATTAACTTAAATTTCAACTTAATTGTTAACTTATTAACTCGTTAATGCCCAGCATTGCAAATATTACACATTTTATAATATATTTCTTGTAGTTTTTAATTTCGATAGATGATTATCCTTGTAGGAGGTAAAGTGGAAACTTTAATGTGCATTCTGGTTTCATTGATTATTACTTGTCGAGTAGAAATAATATTTTTATCACACATTGCCCTATTTGCAATATTTTTAAATACATAATACGATTATTCGGTATCAGTAGAATACTTAATGCTACACTTACATATCTTGAAAACACGAGTTACAGCTGTAAACATCGTCTGATAACGAAAATAGTGTTAGGTCACATACTCAGTAGGTACTCACATTTGGTATTTTGATAAAATTCAGATTATCTATCTGTGGGTCACAACTATACAACCCCTAAACATATTATCATATCAAGTATTACGTATAATATTTTATATATAATATAAATACCATATTAAAATATATCATTAAGGATACAAATTTGACTATAATATTTATATAGATAAAAGAAGGTATGTCTGAATTTTGAGATAATATTCATGGCGAGTAGGTACATTATTTTTCTGTTATATTTCATATCAAATAATTATTTTATATTTCTATACAACTCTTGGTTGGTCTTACATTAAAACTTTCTGAAAAATAAAATACCGCATAGGTACCAACGCAATATTTATTTTACATAAAACCTAATGAACATTTAGTGTTTTGCATAAAAATACATAAATAATAAGATTCTGTAGTATAGAAATAATTTTGAAAATTTTCCAAGAGTTAATGGAATTCAAAACGACGTTTCATCTCTCTTGGGAAATAGTATAAAATCGATACACGAGGTTTTGGCAGTAGATAGCTGTTATGAACTCTGCGATTCAATGCTTGAGGTTTAGTTAGCGTTCTGAAATTTTCTCGGCCAGATATCTGAACTTTTAGTATAAAAACGAATTTTAATTTTAATTTATACGAAAGTATTTTGTGTTTCATGGGAAATTTTAATATTGAAAAATACGAAAAACTATTTTTTTTTTTAATTCAAAACTATAATAGGTAGGTACATAACTACAAAATATTTTATTCCAACAGTTCTTTTATTCTCACTATTTTCACAAAATATTATTTATACAATAATTGTTTAATTCAATAATTTCTCTAAATAATTGTAATTAGGTAGATATGTATTGAATACAATTAGCTAATAATATTCGTTTTAAATACGTGTTTATAGATTATAATAGTTATATTAGGTAGATTACAATTATTGTAAACGTATCTATATAATATTCAAGTAATATTTTCCATTTAATATTTACTCATTATTGACATTTATCATTAAAGTAACCTCAATATACCTATAATATAAAATGGGTATGTTAATTTATACGAATACGTATAACATCACTATACACGAGTACGATGAATATATGGAAATGATATATTGTTGGGGCTTCGCCTAACCATACAGAACTTAGCCACAACTACTTATCCGTATTATACAGAGTTATTCAAATGTTGTGTAACAATTATTAACAAAAATAGGACGTATTATATATTGTTATGATCGTGTATATTATATGGTATCTTTATACTATATTTGCTATGTTTAGTATATATTATACATGAATTTTGAACGGCCTCATGTTCATCAATCTAAAATTTACTTATCATTATAATATTGTTTGTTTTTAACTTATAAGCAGATTTTCCTTTGAAGCGGTCCCCGTCGAAACTATTTTGTATTTTACCAGGCAGCGGTTGGTTAGTAATAACAACTTTTTAGTCGACTGTTGGGTGGTAAACGGACGTTTCCATGTGAGACCATGACGTAGTTGCCCCAGAAAAACCGGCTTCGCGGAAAGCCGGAACTGATTACATCTGTTGTGAATATTTTAATAGCGTATAGTGGAACATAATATATAGCGTTAAAAAAAAAACGAACGGAACAAAAACTATGCGTAAAAAAGTACATTATTCGTGAAAAAAAGTCGAGTTTCTCCAGTGGACGATGAAATTCGATATAATAAAACGTTCATCGAACGGAAACATGTAGTTTCTGACCATTTTCAGCCATGCTGAACCAAGTCCTACTATACCTATGTATAGCGCAGAGCTTCTTCAACGAGCCAAGGGTATATATGGATGAAAACGAGCCGTGTTCTAATGTAACGAAATTGTTTATTCATCAAATTCAACGTACACGAGATATAGTTATTTTTTCCAAATTTGGCAGAAAAAATAAAAGGGTATATGTGTATTATTCACTAAAATTTATGAATTATAATATTGTAATTCGCACCGAAATAAATAATATTTTCTAGGCTGATAACCATTATTGTTGAAGTCTTTATATCAATAAAAAATAAATAAATAAATAATATTTTTATTTTTCATTATCTGCACACAGCCAATAATACATTATAATACATAGATTTATAATTTACACAGAAATTATAAAATCTCTTATATCAATTTACTGGATAGTTTTTACATGTCGATAGTTAGGTAGGTACGAATTCAAATAAAAAATTTTACTTGGAAAATGTTAGTATTTTTATAATTTTTAGACTATAATTTATTGTAATATACATGTTAACTTAAAATTGTAATTTTAAAACATTAATATATACGACACTGGCCCAAATATGGAATATTCTGTATGTCACATATAATATTTTGTTTCATAATATATTCATTTTTATTATTATTCACACATTTTGATGTAAGTCTAATTACATCGATGTATTGAATACATTTATAGTAGTGACTTAAGGGCGCCACTAGGAATTTATCAAGGGCGCATGGTTTTTATGACTACAAAATTAATTTTTACATTTTAGAATTTCAGGCAAAAAATCACAAAGATGTAAAAAAAAGCCAATAGGTGAAATGTGCTTACTTTCTCCGCCCTACGGACGTCCTTGAACACATCTAATTAAAATTTTGGCACAAATGTCAATCTAACTTTTAAAAAATGTTGGATCATACTATTCTTATTAGTATATATACCTATTTTTTTAGTATTCGGTCAAATTTGGTGAAAATTATAAATCAAATGTAGGTTATATATACCTATTACAAGAGTTATATTCCATGAACAAAAAGTTCAAGAAAAATTTTTCTAGCCTTGTAATTTGTAACTTAATAATAGATACTATACAAGAATGATTCAAGTTCAAATTAATTTAGATTTTATATAATTCAATTAATTAACTGTCTATATTTATTATTAAAGGACTTGAATACAAACATGTTTATATCATTAAAAACTAATATTTTGAATCATATTGGCATACGTAAGTATCCAATAATAACGTGTAGTTCTATGTTTGAAAAAAGAAAGAATATTTAATTGGCTTAAAAAATAATTGTTTATATTAACCAGCGCTATAACTCATCTATGCATTTTTGTTTTTCCCAAATACCTATTTTTTATCATATAATTTTAAAAATACGGTATATGTATATATAGTTAAAAAAATATATGAGACACAATTCTTAAGCTGACACCAGTAAACTTGAAAATATATTCATTTTGAAATTTCAAAAGTTATTACTTATTAGGTACTTATATATAGTGTAGTCTACGAATACATTTGACGATGACATGCGTCAAGCGTGTGTCGTAAAGCATGGTAGTCTTTCTGTATGCTATCAGAACCGGTCGTTTGCACTGCGAGGCCCGATGTATGCAAAACAGCATTTTTGTTTTGCATTTCATGCCTCGGTGTACAAGGAAATTACAGGCGCAGTCATTCTATCCGGTATGTGTAAAATAAAAAACAAAAACAAAATGGAAATAAGTTTTCTATATATAGGTAAAGTATATATAATACCGTAATAACTGCAGTTATACTAGGGTCCTATTCTTAATTCAGAAGAAAAAGGATGGGACCGAAAGCACTTTTTATTTTCGATCTATTCAGAAAGTTGTATTCTCAAAACGTTTTCAACGGGATTTTCAATTGTAGTAATCTATATTTAATATTTAATTATATTGATATGTAACAAAATCAAAAAATGATCCGGATGAATTGATCAGGATACCTATAAAAATGAAAAAATGGATATTTTACAGAAATGATAATGAACTTTTCATGAGAATATTTAATATGAACTTTTGAAAAAATGAACATTGAGAACTATCTAAATCGGAATTTTTTGAAAAAATATAATTGCAGGAAAAATCAATTTTATAAAATGACGTTTTATTAATTTAGTGTCGTAAGAGAGAGCATAATATCAAATTGACAAATTTTTGTTTTTTTCATTAGACTGTTGAAGTACAACTGGTAATTAATCATATGCATTTATGAAAATTCGTTTTCAGTTTTGTCGATTTCTGTTATGAAATATCCTTATGAAAAAATTCCTCATTCTGATTGTTCCTAAATGTCATACTCTTCGAAAAATAATTTTCCCGAAACGGGTTTTCCCAAAATTGATAACCTCGAAAAAAAAATTTCATTTCTACAGCCTTTTGACGTTCCTGATTTTTATAGCCATTTCGTTACGTCTGCTATACTCGGTATATATGTATATATATTGGAATCGTAAACGGGTTTTTTCGATGATTTATTTGACAGTTTACACAAGATGATATATAAATATCGAAGTTTATGTTGGATTAAATATGACCGAGATATATAAACTCGATCGAAAGACGAAAATCAACGACTGCAATCGATAACAGCTATTCAAACTTTCCGTATTATTATATTAATTTAGAACACGCGTTCAAACTAGACGTGGCTATAAGTTTCAAAAATGTGTTAAAAATCTGCGAGTATAATATCGCGTATACAGTATATACGATATTGTGACGGTCGTCGTCGTCGTCGTCGTCGGAGCGGGAAGAAGAGCCGATATATATGGACGAGGAGCGATACGGTCTCTTTGGAACTATACATAACTGGGACACATTTGTATAATTATATGTGTACGTGTGTGCGTATGTATGTGTGTCTATACATGTGCAGGATATTCGAGGGATAAATATATATATATATATATATATATATGTACGTATATATAGTGTACAAAAGGGATCTAAAGATATGCAATGGGTGGCACCCCGTAGTGTCGTGAGGGCTATAGTGCATACACACACATACACACACGCATAGTCCCTGATAGGGGTTACCAAAACGAACACCAAAGAGGGACACGTTATACATATATATTATCGAAACGGACTATTATATCGACCGTGCCGAGGGATTATCAGTCTATGTGCCGGTTATCTCCACCCCATTTTAAGAATTTTTAATGTCCCGCACCGAAAAGCACTCCCCTCATCGCACCGCCGCACCGGCTGACCCGTGTACTTCACAGTAGTTCTCAAAATGTGTCCGATAAACATTATAATAATATACACTATAATAATGTATGATATTGTCCCCGAGGACGGACCATGACGTTGACGGCGACACTCGCGAGAACACCGCAAATCATCGAAGATACTCGTAGATGTACCCTGTATGTATATATGTATGTATGTATGTATGTATGTATGTATGTATGTATGTATGTATGTATATATGTATAAATCGGTGGCTCGGAGCAAGAAAGGCCAGTATCGAAATAAATAATCTTAAGTATCGAATTATCGTATAAAACGGTCATCGATTAGACGTTCATTTAGAACACTGAACCGAACATATCTGCGATTTCAATAAAAAATATTGGTTAATTTAATAATATGGTTGTTAATACACGTCCAATAAAATATTTGTCGATTTAACAGCAAAATTTTTATTGATTTAACAATATCTTTTATCAATGTCTTGAGTAAAATTGTCTAATTGAATACAAATTCATTTGAATTAACAAATATTTTGTTCATTCAATTATAAATACTTTGTGTTTCTTTCTGTCTTCTTCTTCGTAGAACAAACGGCCATTTGTTAATCGAAACAGTCAATTTAAACCGAATATTTTTTCAATTTCATAACATATTTTATTATAATAATAAAATCTGTATTCATTTTACAAATTATTTTTATTAAATTATAACATATATGTTTTGTGAAATGTACAAAATGAATTTGTTATTGTAAACACGTTTTTTATTAATTTAACAATATACACATTAAAATAATGAAAATTGTGTTATTTCAACAAATATTCGCTTGTTAAAATCGTTCAGTTTTTTTTTTTTTTCAAAAACGACTTTTATACACCGACACACCGTACAATCTTATTACGCACATTTTAAACGCGTATTTTAAATTAAAAATGAGATCTGTAGTGCCATTAGTGATTAGTAGATACAATGAAATCTCTTGAATATCGTATGAAATATGTAGCCTAATATGTAATATATTATTATGGATTGAATCATACAAATACGTTCGCTCTGGATGAACGGTACCTATTCAAACGATTCAAAATCATTCTAATCCAGCGTGAAGACAAAACGGTCAATATTTGCATTAAAAGTCGTTGGTAATTATAGAAATTAATTCTTTTACCTCAAGAAATATTATTGAAAAAAAATTCCCAATTTCGTGAAAATGTCACATTGTTACAGTCCTTCTTGCACAAATTCATATCAATAGCTGGTTTTTATATGTATACCTATATAATATTATATGTTCAAAGGAAACTAAAATACCTTTGAATCGGTTTATATATGGTGGGAAACGTTTTTTTTTCTATAGTTATCGGACGTTGAAAACATTATACAGTTACGAACAATATAATACAATATATTGCAGTGTGTATATTTTACATTTATATGGTGTGTGTGAATGATGGGATTACAAACGGCCGGGTAGAGACGTGAAACATATGCGTAAGGACAAGTATAATAGGTATAAGAAAGCGGATTAATTTTAACATTTTACAACGGTCACACGTAGTTATAAGTTCTGGTATAATAAATATTAAATTCTTATCACATTCAAATATTAGTTTAATTCGTAGATGATTAGGGAAGGAAATAAAATATTATCAGAATTAGTACTTGTTTTTTTTTTTTTATGTATACCTAAGCAAATAATAATTAATAATTAATATTCTAAAATATATTCTCGAGAACATTATTTGAAAACGTGTTCACAATGTAGGTAATGAATTTAAAACGATTGTTTGTCGATCGGTATAATATATATAATATGCATTTATTGTACCGGTACAAAGGACGAAGATATATCATATATTATTATTCATATACCTAATTAATAAAAATTTAGTGAAGAAAAAGAGATTTCTAAATGCGTAGACCCTCAAAAAAAAAAAAAAAAAAATATATATATATAACAACAATAAAATGCGTCTTTTAGAATAATAATATGACCAATATTAGATTTTGAGTGGAGTTATTGATTTTACTAAGATGTTTTTTTTTGGAAACAACTTTTCTAGTAGAAGAAATGAGTAGGAGTTTTTAGTAAATAGTTTTTTGGAAAATCTATTACCAATTGGTACTTTTCAGAGGTATTTATTTATTTTCCCGGTAGTAATCTTAAGTATAAAAGAAAACTACAATTTATAACGGAACATTTTTATAAATGGTAAAATAACAAAATGTTGCCATGGTTATTATATATATATATAACAATATACTCGTATTATGACGTGTTAATTTTAATTTTTAATTATTTTAACAGTAACAGTTATAGTTATATATATTACATCAAACTCCACACAAAATTGTTGCCATTCTCTACTTGCCACTATTTATTTTTGGCATATCTAATAAAAACTTTACTACCTATATATCGACGCCCTAGTTCTATTTGTCGTAAGCGACATTTCATGTACTTTTCAGGATATCATGCAAATTGCATTTTTTTATACAAATATTTTTTATAATAAAAAATTTCATAGTATTTTTATTTTTAAAAACTAGTTTAATTAGCCACGCCTGATTTTTTTAATGTCTTATTAATATTAAGTTTTGTGGTGCTTATACGTACCTATATACGTAATTCGTTTGTTGACCATTTCCGAAGTAAAAAATATTGTGTGTAATGTCAAATTACTGAAAATAATGACTATTAAAATCATTATATCAACAAATAAATTTTGGTGGTTAAACCATCATAATATTATCAAGTTTTTAAATTTACACACGTAATCAGTTATGTGTAAGCACTCTCTTCGCTTACAACATGTGGTTATATCATAGTTGGCATTTATACAATAATTATTATAGCATTTATGCATTAAAATATTGATCATATTTATGAATTAGTGGCACTTACACACATTGTTTTAAAATACGATTGCAAATCACAACAAAATATTAAAAATAAAATTGATAGTAGAATCGATACCAGGGTAGAATTGATAGTAAGGAATAATCTCTTACGACAACTTACGACGACGCTTACTGATGTCATCGATACATAATTTTTTATTTCATCATTTGATTTGTTAATTAATTAATGATTATTATCATTAACTCCAAAAAATAATAAAATATCATGATAAAAAACAGTATAGATATATTGTATATATATTCTACACTATACATGGTTATATACTAATTAGTAATAATAATATTATTTAATATATGCATTACTTACCTATATTTTTATATTTTTTTAGTTACGAAAACAAACAAACGGCCGCCACAGATTATGTTTGAAAAATTCACTTATTTTGTTCCCCGGGAATTTGTGTATTTTAAAGAATAATAATATGGTTGTTATAATATATATAAATAATCCATGTTTTTTTTTTTTAACATAAAAAAACAACAAAACCGTAGGTAACCTACATACATGTTCGGTTGCATGTTAACAACTGCTAGGTATACCTCTATACGTTATAATATAATATGTGTATTATATTATATACGTTGATAAATTGCTGGTATATTATAATATTACACCTACACAGATTATATTTTCCATTAAATATACATTTTTTACGAGGGCTGAAATTATTGTTCAAAAACGATTATAATTATCAATTGCATTATCCACAAAAATAAAACCGTTTTTCACATCAATATTATTGTTTTAATAATATAATTAGTTATTTATCTCAGAAATGATCTCTTACACAATTCCTAAGCTTGAAATTTTTTATTTTAATAAAGTTATTCGTTATGAAATTTCGTGTAGGTACGAACTGACAACTCTTAAAATATGTAGCGTGTAAGCTAAAAATGGGATTTAAAATTTTTTTCTCGCATGTAATTTATTATTATTTTTTAAATTTAGTTTACGGTAAAGTAAACCCTTTATTTTTTTTAAAAATTAGATTTAAAGCTTCCTTCCAGTTACCTTTTTTAATGTGTGTATAGAAACGGAAAAAAGCTATAGTTATTTTCATTGATTTATTATTGTATATACAAAAATGTATTCAACTTGCAGTGCTGAAACATAAAAAAGCGATATGTACCTAGACAAAAGAGGGATTTTTTCACTACATATTATTTATAATAAATTCCTTTAGCTTCCCATAAGAAATATAAAGAGTAAATTATAGCAGATAATATATGCACTATAATTTGGCCATTTATTGGGCAATTATAAAATACAAGAAAACAAATAGAATATATTTGAAAGTAGTAGTACTTAAAATGTAGTTTATAAGAGAGACAAATAATAATAATACCTATCAATAGTTTATTATTTAAAAATATTATCAAAATTAATATTATATATCTATTATATTATTATAAATATAATATATAATGTAATTAATATGAATTTAATATATCTATGTATTAGAAACAAATTTTTTTTTTATAAAAAATGAATTAGATTTGTCATTTAATTCAACAGGTACAAGTATTAGTATAAAATACAAAAATCTATTGTTTTTTATAGCTTCATAATTACCTATTATAAATATTACAAAATATAATAAAATAAGTATACAGAAACAACATAAAATTACGGTAAATACTGAGTAGTTATAGAAAGACAACGAACACTTAATACTTATATAATAATACCTACATGAGTTTAAAGCATGTTTCATTAATTGCCAAAATGTTTGGAATGTATAAAATATCTATTTATTACTGTACGTCTATTTGTTTATTTAAAAATTTAGAACATCAAAAAATAAAACTTGAAATTTGAAGTTAAAAGAAAGATTTGGTTTTGTCTATTATAATTTAGTTTTTAAATTCACCAATATAAAATACTAATAAATAATAATGTGAATTGAATAAAATAGATCAGTCCTAGAAATATAAATAAAAACTAGGTATTTATTTAATTCCACGAATAATGCGCCTGGCAAACGAAAACCCATTTTCTCCTATTTGTGTAACCAAATGTAAACTATTTTAACCAAGTAATTTTATTTTATTTATCATTGAATTTTGTTTATTATCTATCTTTATAAAATATTGTTAAAAAAAATATATATTATGTTTTGTGACCAAGCCTGTTTGAAATAAAATAAATACATTTTTTTCATATTTTTCATTAGTCGAACGATATTTATTTTCGTTTAGATAAACCGTAAATCTAGTATTATTGCTACAAAGTTCTTGGTATTCGTGATCATATTAAAACATGAGATATAAATTTAAACATTTACTTAAAACAAAATAAACCCTATAACTATTAGATTAAATCATATCTAGGTGTTTTTTTTTAAATTTGAATTCCGAAGAATCAACAAAAAAAAAAAAATTATTATAATTTATAATACCTACTTAGATGGAAAATTACTCATATATATCTGAGTAAGTTAAAATTTAAGTAATTTTTATACACTAGATTTATAAATAACTATAGGTATGTTAAGTTACGAATCGTACATGAAAAAACAGTTTTATTATTTTATTTTTATTTTTTGTTACATGGCTGTAGAGTGTAGATCGAGTACCTATAGCAGGTGTCCGAAATACTAAGAATGTATCCACTTCCTGAGGGGGATCACAATGGGTTCGTTTTATGTCTGGTTAACGTTTTCGAAAATAAATGAAGTGCTAGGAGGGGTAACTTATATTTAAAAAAAAAAATTTACAATAGGCATTTTGTATCATATAATATATTTCTTCTTATTTCAATATAGTGTTTTAATTATGAATACATTATCAAATAGTTAATATAAGCACGCAATACATCGATAAGCACATGAAATGTTTCAAGACATTATGGTTTATATTTATAATTATTAATCGTTTACCTGTGTAACTGTACTGAATTTCAAAAAAGTAAAATTATTCAAAAATGTTATTAGGATTAAAAATTAAATACTATTGACTATCCACTTTAAGACCTTATAATATTTCAAAAATATCGAAAAACTTATTAAAAAATATAAATCAATACAACTTATAAACAAATATTATATATATATATATATATATATATATGTGTATTATAAATACCTATTATCACTTTTTTCGTTTAGAAAAACATATGCATAGATACTTGCTACTCATGGTTTTTATCTTTTATAATCGTTCTTCTGAAAAATTTACTATTTTTAGTTGTTCTCTGACCATTCTTGAATTGGATGGTCGATATAGTTATATTATAATAATATAAGTTAGGTATCACTTAATCAGCTGCTTAATGTATATAGTAGTAAAGTATGCAGAATACAGATGTAAATTAAAAATAAAACTCTATTTTCTATATACGTTTTATTAATTATATTTTTTTATAACATGATAATAATAATAAATTAAAATATAATTAGAAACATGAATTTAAGGGGCCTGCAGTTTTTTTTAAGGTGCTGTGTATAGGCAAATTAACATGAAAGTAATTTGTTGAATTGTCAGTTTATGAGATGTAAAAATGACACCTAAATCTTTAATAGCTATTTATGTACTTTGTGGAACCGTATATATTTCACTTGTACGCATTACTTTGTATTTTATACAGTTTCATACACGCAGGCATAAGTTAATTATATTCAGACTTGAGTAAAATACTTTTTTTTTAGTATTTTGAATACATACTCTATACTTTAAATAAAATTATTCAAAATAGGTATTCAAATAATTTATAATAATGGTATTCCCAAAGTATTTGGAATATTTCATAAAAAGTATTTCAAATATTTTTTGAATACTTTTTCTTGTCTATATGTACTAAATTTTAATAATGAAAATATAAAGTAATTATTATTTAATCAAACATAAACAATCAACAATGTGTGTTTGAGGAGTTATAATTATTTTAGAATTTGAGTGAATAATTTACATTGAAGTCTAACGGGATAATTAGAACCTCAAAAGTATTTTTTTTTTAAGGAATAAAATACTATTTTAAATACTTTCAAAAAAAAGTATTAAAAAAATATTCGGAATACTATCCGAAAAATGATTATATTAAGTTCAATTCCTTATAAAACCATATATAAACCATAGTATATGATATTCGTTGACAAAACTTTGGAACTTGAATTTGACAGTTTTACATTTTGAAAATGGACATTGGACATTGATTTATAAACATGTTTACTTAGGTTTACCTGAAGAAAATTTATATATATATATATATATATATATATATATAATAGTATTATGGTATTGACGAACAAAAGATGGTATTTTAAGTTTTTATTTTTATTATACATAAAACAAACAATTTTTGTAATTTTAAAAATCGCTTCCATCAATCCCAAGTAAAGATATTTATGATTCAAAATCGGTTTTAAGAATTAAAATCTGCCTAACATCTTTCAGTTTTATTAGCAGTAGTCTACATTTTGGTTTAAATACCTATCATGTAATAATGACTGCAGTTTCTTAAGAAATATAACCATTGGCTGACAGATTTGGTCTTTTCTATGTATAATTTACCTATATTGTATATATTATAAAGGCTAGTCAGTGTGCATTGACGTGTTTAAAAGTTAAAATTCAGTTTTTTAAAAGTTTTTGACTTAACAAGTTATATTTTTTATATGATAACTAAATGATTCACTTAACGAGTTCTAATTAGTAATTAACTTATAACTATAACGAATTAATCACAAAATATCAAGAGAAAATTTATTTATTTTTCACTCCAAAATAAACATTAGTATAATAGTAAAAACGAAAATTCTTGGTAAATATTTAACGGTCACAATACCATAGTACAGGAAACGTATATATTCTTATCGAGTTCTATTGTCGTTTACGAGAAAAAGTGTCATACCTATATATATTTATATATACTTATCACGTATTTTAATGATAGTACAACATAATTTATTTGTTATTAAATTAACTTCAGTTTCTAATATGAAATTAACTATAAATTTAATTGAGTTATAGTAAATTCAAATTGACTTTTAACTACATAACATATCTAGGTAAGTTCAAAATAATTGATAACTTGCTCAGTCTTGTAGATTTCTATCAGGGGTGGGTTTGAGGAGGAGCGAAGGGAGAAATCCACCCGAGACCTTTGCATCGGCCTTACAAAAAAGTTATACAGAATTTTGAATTTAAAAAAAAATTAAGATATGAATTATTTCGTTATTATATACTTACATGTATATTGCGTATGCACATATTGTGTATGCACACAAATTGGAACAGCTGATGCTGGAAAAAGTCGTATACGATTAAAATTGTTTGCATCGAGAGTTTATTCTGCAGTAAAAGATCGTAAAATTAACTTTTTTAAGGATAATTTATGGGAACACGCAGTGAAACAGATGTCGATAAAAACACGTTACTATAACAAATACGAACGTTTTATCGTGAAAAAATATATATCAAATAGTAATCATAGCTTCTGCCAATTTTTTCTGTTATTATTTTTTATATATTATGATTTGAAACATTTTGTAATGCATTTCTCGATAGAAACACTGTATAGTTACAAAGTAAAGTCTGTGTATAGTCGTGTACAGTATAGTAGAGAAATCGATAACCAGCCACGTACTCCGGGTCCAAAAGTATACATTCTTTTTTTTTTTTTTTTAGATGAATGAAAATTGTGCGAAGATCCCCCCCCCTTCTATATACCAAAAACTATACTTGGATTTTCGTTTTTTTGTTTATTGTCCATTTTGTTTTTTTGTTCTTCGGATTTACTTGGAGAAACAAAAATACAACGTTTTTGCCTGGACGACGGTGGCAGCGGCATTGGTGCGGTTTGAAAAATCCATTACGTTGCGCAGCGTTGCATATCGTAAGTTATGCACCTCGATCGGTATTTTTCAGGTCACCCAGGCCTGCAAGTCAACCAGTAGGAAATGGGTTTCCATTCAGTCGATTCGGCCAAGAATAATTGGAAAACGACCGTTTTGTTTTTTTCATTCTAATGTACAAGCCGCAGTCTTACGTTTTTCTGACACGTTAATAGGGTGAAGACATAATAAAATTATATATTTTTCGGACTGAAAACCATAATAATGTATGCTGTTGTAGTGATTAAGTACTATAGTTATGATCGATAATAATGGTGATGAAGGTTTTGGTGCTTGTGTTTGTGGTATTGGTGCTTGTGTTTGTGGTATTGGTGTAGGTTTAGGTGGTGATATAGTACAGCAACCATACCATATATTATTACAATTCATATTATTAAAGTTTTTATCAACTAGAAATTAATTGTTTTAATTTCAGTACGATTTTTTTCTTAATAAGAATTATATTATGCCACGGGTTTTTAAATAAAATATTCCCATCGAAGTCGGATGATTCAACGCCTAAACAGTAATAACAAATTGAAATAAATCGCATGGTTTGATTTTCAACCGCCTTGGAGTTTTTTCAATTACTGTATTCTTTTATTTTTTTTCAATCCCTTCTTCCATTTTCCTATTGCTTTACGTTTTTGAATATTTGATATGTTCATTTTTACTAATTTTGGTTTATATTTTACACCATTTGAAACTTATAAAATGGTAAAGTTTTCGTGTAATTTGACAAGCTCTTGTTTAAAAACTGACTACTGTTGAGTATAAAATAAAGTTTTCCAAAAATAGAAATTTAATATAGGTAGATGCCAAATTCCCTATTATAATACATTTTTTAACAAATAATTATTTATATTTTACTCCCATTGGTTCGGCACATTTATCCTGAAACGTCTAGTATGAAAAAAAAAGTGATCAAATTTGTGTACACTTAAATGTCCATTATAATACTCGAAATTATTAGACATTATCACAACATATAACAAATAAAATTTGACCTACAAGCTATAGTCCTACACTAATTTTTATTTTTAAGGAAGGGGGAATCGTGCAAACAGTACTGCCCCTAAAACTACTACCCATACTACCGCACTACTGCCTGTCTAAATCTGATACGAGAATACATATTTGTAATATATTATAACTATATAGTTATTTAATTTCAAAAATGTACCTATTTATTGTTTAATATCCGGTTTTATAAAAATAACGATAGTAATAATTATATAATACATGCTAACAAACATACATGCATACAAACTAATCCAATAAATTAATTTAATTATTATAATAAAAAAATAAAATTAATTGAATAAATCTATCGTAGTATTTACCGTAGTAACTTCATAATCATAAATATAATATATATAATATAATATATATGGTATTCCCATGGTGTATATTAAATAATATACGTCGTATACTCTCAAGATTTTTTGAAAAATCATGGCTATACTATGTATACTCTCAACTCTCAAAGAATTTGCAAAAAAAAAATAATTCATCAAATCAGAGAGTATTCGATACTTACAAACAAACAGAGACAATATTTTGTTTTTAAATATATATATATATATATTGCATTTAACATAGCACTTCGTAGGAGTAGCATTTAGGTGGCAATCATCTGAATCAACTATTTAGAAAATAGAGAACTTTTGTTTTTGTTGTTTCTTAAGTTTGAAACGATTTTGTGACTTATAGTATATTGTAGTAAAATTGATGGGAAATTACTGAATATAAATATAAAAACATTGTTTAGATACATATGGTGGAAGTTGGTCTATTGTATAATTTTGACAGAATACTGTATTATTTATTTAGTTATTAAAAATTTGAAAACAAATATAAATCATTGTATTCGAAAGAAAATTCTGAGCGAAATTCGGTATAATATTAATAATAAAAAGCCGGTCAGTAGGGTGTGGAAGCACTTCGCTCGTCGGGTGTCAGTATGGGTGGATGCACTTCGCTACTGTGCAGGATACTCTTGGTGGATGTAGGTATTGCATTTGAAAGCAATAAAGCAATGATAAATCATTGCATTCAATAAAACGATTCTGAGCGTAGCTTCGGTGTAGTATACATAACTCTTAATATTAATTATATACCTGCTCAGTACCTACCTATGTTTAACATTACATTGAAGATTAAATGTAGAAATAAATATGATTTAGTGTGACCTTATGCATATTTTAAAATGTAATATGATATATTTATAATAGTTCAGTTTCATGTAGGTACAGTTATTACTACATAATATTCTACAGTATATTTTATTGAATGATCAGTTTATGACATATAATATTGAAAACGAACAAAATATTATGTAAATTTAGTTAAATTAATGCACTAAAAACGTTATATTAAATTTTTCCAGGTCTTAAAAGCTCATTTTACCAACTATTTGGACTTAAATACCTCAAAATTGATAATTTTGTCGAAAAAATTAAAATGACTATAAAAAAAAATTGTGACTACGGATTTTTAAGATTTTTTGAATTTAGTTAGAGTAATGTATATTTAACGCTGTATAAAATTTTCAGAACATAAAATCGAAAATTACCCCTTTTAGGACTTAGAAACCTCGAAAATTAAAATGTCTATAAATAGCTCAAAATTGCAAAAAAAATTAAAAAAAACTTAATTAACGTAAATATATTACTAAATTAAATATTCGATGTAAATTTCAAGATTTTCAAGTGATTATTTTCGAAATTACGAAGAAATGAAAATTCCCGATTTGACGAAACCGTATATTTGCCGTTTTTACCTTATTTTTTCGTAGTTTTTCCTTACGCATTAAAAAACTATTGAGAAAATTGAAAAATTGCCAACTAGATGCAATTTGTTACCGGAAACTGGGTAAACTTGTAAAGATCGGAGCACTTCTTCTGGTAGAAAAAGTGTTTACAAAAAAATATAAAATAAACATCATTGTAAAACCAATAGCTCCCTCGCAACGCTCAGAATCTAAAATATTGGTAACCTGGTAGCCATGCATTTTATTTTTTATTTTTTCTGAATTTATATAATATTTACTATTTCCATTATTCGTTGCTCTTGAGAAAAATACTAGGAAAATCTAAAAATTACTTGCAAATATTAACAATAAAATTTTTATAAATTAATTTTCTATCAAAAATAGCTCTTTGCTTTAAAACTTAATATAAAATAATATTAAAATTGGAATTCACTTTTTTTTCATTTATTCTAAGCCAAAATCACAGTTTTAACTGCGTACTATGTTGTCATTTCACGTTGAAGATGACATATAGTTATTGAAATACATATACCTACGCAGTTAGAATTAGAGTATAATTTGGGTTTATAATAATTTATAACTATGTACACATGTGTAGAAAATACAACAATTTATAATAAAGAAAATGTATTATTTAAAACATCTTTTAATGTTTAAAAAAAAAGCCGGTCAGTAGGGGATGGAAACATTTTGATCCTTGGATAGGATACTGGTGGTGAATATATTAAATTTGAAAGCAATGATAAATCATTTCGTTCTATAAAATGATACTGAACAAAGCTTCGGTATAGGTATATTACTATCAGTAATAATTAAAATTACATTTTTAAGATAAAAAAACTATTTTCATAACGAAATTGAAAATTGTTATAAATGGCCAGTCTTGTAAAGTATTTGATTAAATATATTTAAATACTTTTATAGTATTTAGAATACTTTTTAAATAAAGTATTTTAAAAGTACCTATTTGAAATAAATTTTCATGGGTATTTGTATATTAAATGCAAATACTTTTATTTAAATACTTCTGAATAAAATTTCTTACAGTTAATTATCACATATATTATATATATACAGGTATATATATATATATATATATATATATATATATATATATAAATACCTATATTTTTCTTTTATGTAAAATATATTTTTATTTCAAATTCAACTTTTATGATTAATGTTAAAGAGAATATCTTAAAATCAATTGTAAAAAAATAATTTTTCAATATAACATTATATACTAAACTATAAACAACCCTCATTTATTTTAGAAAATTTCCTCAGAAGTTAATTCCTCAAAAACTGTTTGTATTAATTTATTTTATAAAATATTTTTAATCTATTATTTACCTATATTTCTAAAATTTTATAGTTGCTCCTACACCATATATTATACTATATAATACTATGAAAAATAAATAAATACTCTGTAATACTATGAAAATCGTTGAAAAAATTATAAATATTAATTTTTTAAATGTTGTTAGAACTAAGAATTATTTTTTTGTAATAATTATAATAATATATTATATATTATTTTATTTCTTATTTAGTACATCAAATAATTAAATAATTGCTATGACTTAGTTCAGTGATATTCAAAGGTATAAAATAATACGACTATTTAAAAAATATATTTATAGCCGTTCAATTAAGTATTTATATTTGTATTTAAATACATACCAAGTATCTGTATTTGTTCTTAATTACTTTTTCAAATAAGTATTTGAAATAGATACGTTTTAAATACTTTTTTATTTTATGTATTATTGTACCTTTATTTAAGTAAAACTTTAAAAGTATTTTTTACAAGACTGTAAATAGCCTAAAATGGGGAAAAATATCGAAAATGTTTTATGTTAATATTGTATTTAAATACAATTTACCGAAAAATGTCGAGATTTACGGAATTATAACTACAAAATCATATTCGATTTAAAAAATCTTGCTTTTACCGTTTTACCTTAATTTTTTGTTGTTTTTTTTTTTATGCGTTTATGGATCAAATGAAAAAATCAGCAATATGACATCAAACATTTTTGGTATTCCTAATTTTATTAATTTTTTGCTTTGGATGATTTTTATTGAATTTCAACTTAGGTTGTAGCATAAATTTTTATTAAACATTACTTTATTCTCAATGACTGGACTTTGTTGCCAACTAATGTGACCTTTATATATGATTTAAAATTTAAATCAATACAAGGAATATCGTGTTACAACTATATTAATTAAGTAAAACTAAAAAAGTAGTGGAGAGAGGCACCAGATGAAAAATATTACCCACATTCGTATATGCGAGTGTCCGATTTCAAATTTATAGTTCTTATTTTAGGTAAGGTATTAACTCTGTTTTTGGGAATAATTTATTCGTTATTACATTTAATAGTTTTTCGTCTATTTTATTGAATATTATTACTTAATGAACTTCATCTTGATCCATACTAAATCTATAGATCAACTACTGTATACCTATATTATAAGTATAAGATATGCATATAATGTATAAAATTAAGTATAAACAAGTGAACGACAAATAATGAATAGGTATTTAAAAATATATTATTAAGGAGTACAATAGTTGCTTCAGGGGCGGGAACCTAGGGATCATGTCCTTCAGATCTAAGATTCTTATTATAGATATGTAGAAAAATTTTATTTTATCGAGTAATATAATATTAAATTTTAAGCGGAGCGATTAGTTTTACAATGATGTGTTTTCAATTTTTCAATTTTTATACGTATACACTTTTTTGGTTAGACGGAGTAGAGTAAGTAGAAGTTTCAGAATAAAAACGAAGAATTTAGATAATAGAGAAATTGATGTAGGTATATAAATATACTATATTATATATACTATATATAATATTATTTTAAAATAAGTATCGTATCGTTTATTAACGGAAACAAAACAATCTTAACACAAGCTATTCTTAAAAGCTAATTTTTTAATTATATATACATAAAGTACACAATAGACAAATAAACAAAAATTTAACAGATGACTACATAATTTAATTTAAAAGTCAGAGCTGCTGCCTGGCCTTATTCTCCGTTTCTCTGATTCCCATGATTCTTGAAAACAGCCTTTCTACCCTTGCCCATACTGCGGGGACTCTAGCATCACATTCAATAAATTCTCTGGAGTGAAATTTTTGACCCCGATGTACACGATGATATCTTCGATCGAGCCTCACATTGCATTTGAATGCAGTGTATATTCCGCATCACCAGGAGAAGCGCCGCATTGCACATAGGTGTCAGTTTCAGACCTCGCTGCAAGCGACTATGCCCCGTTAGCAACTGTGTCATATGAAACGTAATTTCACCGTGCTTCCTTTTTTACCAAGTTCTGACTTCACCTATTAGCCTATGCGTCAAACGACCATTTACTGCTACTGTCCACACTTGCTGCCAATACTCGAGCAGTCTTTCGTGAGCAATCTCAGCATCCATTTCGCTTTAGACGTTTGTCCTTCCTCCACGAGTAAGTTGAGCGGAATGCTCGACATAACTGCAGCAGCTTCGTATGATATCGTGCGGTAGAATTATGATACTCGAAGTATGGTGCTTTGTAATATGCTGAACATCTGTTCGCGAACTCTAGAGGTCATGGTAGGGAACCACATTGGAGCCCCGTACAGCAAGCGAGATGTCACTACGCTAGCCAATATTTTCTTCATCTTTTGACAGGAGCCTCTGGAATTGGGAAATAGTTGCGACAGTTGCATGCACGCATCAGCTGCCCGAATGGCTGCCAGTTCTGCGTGTTTAGCACATCTCATCCTCCCATCAACCTGGATACCCAGGTATCTGACATTTGGCTGAGATTCAAACTGATGTCCCTCGAAAATACGATCATGCTGTTGGGGACTTTCCTGTATGTCAGTACAATGGCCTCCGTCTTGCTAACTGTGAGTTTCAGACCATTGTCGTCCATCTAATTGGTAACTAACCGCATGGTCTCTTCTAGCCTCTCTTCTAAGAAATGTGACACTCTCGCCGTAGCCACGATTGACATATCAACCACGTACGTAATATACTCGACGTAAATTAGAAGACCGATTTCCAATAGATCCTCATAAAATACATTCCACAAATCGTGCCTAGGACGGAGCCTTGGAATACATCTTATCTATTATATTATATCATCTTATCTCATGATTTCGCACCTCACCACTAGACAAGGACACATTGATTATGCGATTAGATAGATACTTCTGGAGGTAAAGGGGAACCTCTTTGTGCATCTAGGCGTCTATCATCTTCGGCCAGGGTATACTATTGAAGTCGTTTTTCATGTCAAAGGAAAGCACCCCAACGTATAAGTTACATGCATACCCTCGGCCGTTTGCTCTTTCTAAAATGTCTTGCAGACACAAAATAGCGCTAATAGTTGACTTTTTTGGTCTGAAGCCGAATTGTCTCGAATATAATACATGGCCAGAATCAAGGTGAGTCCTTGATCTGCGGACAATAATCTTTTCGAATAACTTGCCACAACCGTCGAGCATACATATAGGACGGTAATGGATCTTTCAAAGAGCGCTTAGGCTTGGTAAGCAGATCCAAGTTAGTCACCTTTCACCTGTCAAGATACAGGCCTTTATCAAAACACTTATTTAGAGCGTCAATAAAATTACTTAGCACTGATAAAGTAGCCGCCCTAACTACTTCGTTCAGTATACCTTCTGGACCCGATGCCTTGCCATTCGATATAGTCTTGGCTGTTGATATCAGTTCATCGATGGTACAAGGATGGTACCCTCCATCCGGAGTAGATACATCCGCGGCTTGCATTTATGATGGCCTCAGTTGTGGAAAAAGAGCACTCACATTGCTTTCTAGTCGACCTGCAATTCCAAACCCGGTATAGGTCTTTTTCGACCTAACCTTTTAATAACAATTTTGTATGGTTTGCCCCCTATATCACAGTCTACCGTGTCTAAGAGTTCACACTAGCATCTCGCTTTAATATGACTGATTTCTATCACCAGCTCTTTTCTCATGTCCGCGATCAATAGGTTTCCTAGCTATAATCCTGGATCTACGACCCATGCAGATGTCCGAGATATCGGTTAGCCAAGTTGTTATCATGGCAGCATATTCTTCTTCTGAGCAGCTCGGAACTGGATTGTAAAAATGATAGATCATTCTTCAGCCTTGCTTTGAATTTTTCAAGGTCCAGGCTACGGATTGACCAACCCCAAGTCACCCGTGGGGCCTACTAATGACATTTTGAAAGAAATATAGAACCTAATGAAGACTTAGTGATTTCTTCTCCAACACCTCCCAGTTAAAAGTACCACTGGACAGCTGGCCTGAGGCGAAGGTACAGTCAATAACAACTATCTCCCCGGTTACATATCAAAAGGCCAGCCAATCCGTCAACAGTCTTCCATTGGGATCCTCCGTGGAGTTGCTCCATTCTTGAGATTTCGCGTTAAAATCACCTGCCACTACTACAGATAAAGTGGATCCCCTGTTACAAATCTTCTGGTGGAAAAATCCTTGAACAGCGAAAACGGAAGGTCTGGTGACCAGTAGCAACTGTATACTCAAATGCCCCTGACCGCTACCCAACGACGACCTAATTCCTTGGGTCCAATCTTGTCTACTGCAATATTGCCGTCTACATAAACTGTGGCTCGTCCACCACTATCAATGAACCAACCATTTCCCTCGCTGATAATGATTACATTAGCGTTTTTCTCCTCAGTAATTTGCTTCAAAAAATCTTGAGCTGCCCTGCAAACTCAAAGGTTAGTTTGGAGAAATTTTAATATTGTGGTCAATTTATTTCCTTTGCGCCATAGGCTCTAGGTACGACCGAATCCTTGGTTAACGTTAATTTGAACTTATTGACCATTTCAATGGGAGCATCACAGTTCTTGGCAAGATGACCCGAGACGCCACATCTATGACACAAGTGCTGTCTGTTCGGGCCAGTGAAAGCCCTTTACCCATGTCCAAAGGCAAAACATCTAAAACATCGCTTGTCATTGGCGTACGCTCGCAACCGGCAACAAATAAGCTCCATCATTATTGTCCGAGTGCGCCAGTTTATTTATAGCTTCCAACGGTAGGAGAACAAGCGCCATTTGTATTCTCCCATGTCCCTTCCTGAAGTTTATAACCTTAGCATCGGTTGACTTTATTCGGGCCTCCTTGACAACCGCATCAACTAGGTCTTCTTTGCTCGACCAATTATCAAGGTCATGAACCTCGATTAGACCCCTGTTCTGGAGGGTCCTAAAGTTAGCTTCACTCCCAACTGACCTTGCTATCTCTTTACGAACAGTCTTTAGGTTGGAGGTTCTTCTCCGGACTTCAATTAGGAATCCACCATTTTTTGCCTACCTCATTCTAATAATAGTGTTGTCGATTAGCTCGAGATCCACTCATTTCTTTATCCTGCTAGTTAATTCGGGAAAGTCACCAAATTTAGAATCCACTATGATGGTAGATTGACTGATTCTTATTCTCCTACACAAGGGGCTCCAGGGGAAAAACTCGCGGTCGTTAGTGCCTTAATCTCGGTGTTACCTTTTTTTTGCACTTGACTGTCTCCAACCAAGATGTTTGTCTGCCTGTGAAAATTATGTATTCATGGGAATACTGGATGATTCTTTTAATGTAAGACCTTCATTTTCTAAGTCAATATTACTTGTATCTATAAGGTATCACTGTAAAAGTTTTGTTAAATTTAAACTAATTGTACTATGTAAATTTACATAATATATTTTGCATGTAAAAATAAGTAAATCTGTCATGATCATATAAGTAAGCCATATTAAATTTGTATAGGTTTTTATATAAATTTCAACTAGTAATGCTGTGTATATTTACATAAAGTATTAATACAAATTCGTTTTAGCTTATAAACTAAGTAAATTTGTCCTGATTTCTTAGGTAAATAATATTTATACGAGTTTAATACTAATAGGTAAATTTACTAATATTATAGTAAATTATATTATTGGTAAATTTACAAGTTATAAATGGTAAATTTCAATGATAGAATATTGTAATTTTCAATACCAGTTGGTTAATTGTCTATTGCCACACATTTTATGTGATTTCAACCAAAATTTTTTTACAGTGATACTATAGTACGTTTTTAATTTAATAATTCTTATAAACAATGATCCTATTCTTTTTATCTCTTATTTATTATCAAAACTTAATTATCATTCTGTCCAAGGCTTGAAAACGTTTTCGTTATAAAATGTTATTTAAATTTTGTGTTATAACGTTTTTTGTTAAAATACGTTATTGATTTTTATTGTTATAACGTTATAAATATAACGTTTTCAAGCCCTGTTACTGGCAATGTCACAATTAGCTTAAACGTTCGGGGGAGGGGGAGTGCTTTAACTCCACCATAATATTAACTTTTGTTAATATATGTTTTTAATTCTAAAAAAAATTGGGGGCTTAAAATAAATTAGAGGACCACACCTCTCCCCCAAAAAATGAAAAAGTTCCTCCACTGGGTAGGGTATTAATCCCTCAAGACGTTAACCCTTTCATTGGTTATATTAGTAAGTTATATTTGGATAAGTTTACCTATATATTAACGATCATTCCGTTCCTTTAATTTTTTAGTTTTTCTATCATTTTAAGTATTTAAGAACAATACTGACGACATTTTTCGTAAAAAAAAAAAAAAAGTAATTGCGGTATCTGTCACATTGACATTAGTATATACTACTAGGTACAGATAAACTATTATTATAAATAGTATGCACACAATAAAATTTTACGTTTATTTTCTTTTAAATAATATTATTGTCCTAAAAGTTCATTATATTATATATTATTAGTCTAATCTACAGTAATTGTCAAATATATCTACTTTTTTAGAAAGAAATGATTTATCATTGCTTTCAAATCCTACCCAACGTGCGAAGTGCTTCCCAGATTTTTATTATATGTTTTTTTCCGGCTTACCTTTTCGGTATATATATAGTCCATTTATGTATTCTAACTTTTTGAAGTTTTTAAACTTTTTTTTTGTTTTTTAGAAATATCACATATATATAATATAATATAATATAATATAATATAATATAATATATTAGGTGATGACGATATTCTTTAACTATTAGGATACGGTAATAATTCTGAGCAATCATATTCCTCTGATGAAGAGGATTTTGATTTTTAGTCTGAAGAATTTAACGGAAGTTTAGAAAGTAATGATTTAGAAACAGAAGATGATTTTATAAGGAATATTTATGAAGACGAAAATTTGATTGATGTAAGTATCTATTGTAGGTACCTATTCTATTTTCATGTGCAATACAAAAAAGTTGTCATTTTTTAATAGCTAGTACATGCTAGTACATGCACAGCAAATAGAAAATGATTATATTATAGATATAGATGATGACGAAAATTTGATTGATGTAAGTATCTATTATTATAAGTAGGTACCTATTTTCTCATTTATGTGAAATACAAAAATATTGTAATTTTTTTTATAGCTAGTACATGGACAGCAAATAGAAAATAATTATATTCCAGAGTTTATTGAGAAACGTAGTATCAAATGGAAAAACTGCCTTTTGTACCTCCAACAATAAATTTAGAAAAACTTAATGAACGTCACTATCCTGAAAAATACCCACGCCCCTTAATTATTTTATGAAGTATTTTCCAGAAATCGAGTATGAAAATATGGCAAATATCACTAACACCTATTCAGAAGAAACTGGTTAATTGAATTGGACTTCAACGAACTCTAGAGAAATGAAAATATTAGTAGGTATTAATTTACTAATGAGAGTATATGGTCTATCTCGAATACGTAACTATGTATTGGGAACAAAAATCGAGAATAAACATTATTGCAGATAATATATTGAAGAATAGGTTTTTTGAATTGCATCAAACAACAATGACAGATTTATAAAAGTAAGGCCAATTTACAATATATTGATAAAAAGATGTAATGAATTATCTGTGGAGAGAAATGTACGTGTTGATGAGCAAATGGTGCCATTTAAAAGAAAACTTAGCATCAAACAATATACCTATGCATGGCAAACAAAACCCTGGGGAATACAATTGTATGTGTTATGTGGTAAGAGTGGTCTTGTGTATGATTTTTTAATTTACCAAGGAACCACTACTGAATTAGATGATGGCATACAAAAATTATATGGTTTAGGTGGTGTTGTAGTTTATACACTTCCTATGCTACTAAAAAAACAAACGACCTTCTTATATATGGATAATTTCTTCACGCCCTACAATATATCCTTCATGCACTGCAACAAAAAACATATCTACGCTGCTGGAACAACTTGAGTAAAATAGGTTTGTAAATCCATCATATATGAGCAATAAAGAATTATCTAAAATGGGCCGTGAAACATCATTTGAAGTGAGCTTTGGTGTTCTTAATAGTAATATTGGACTAGTCAATGGTATGACAATAAAATGATTTCATTAGGATCAAATTTTATCACTTCAGGGATTACTGATGAAGTAAAAATATATAATAAAAAATAAAAAACATACATAATTTAACAATAAATAGACCAAAAGTTATAAAATGTTTTAACCAGTCAATGGGTGGAGTAGACAAACATGACCAGTTGGTTAGTTTTTTAGAACATTTATAAAATCAAAGAAATGGATAATAAGAATGGTCACAAATGCTTTTGACATGGCCTGTGTAAAAAGTTGGCTAGAAAATAAAATGGATTGTAAAAATTTAGATATTAGTTAAAAAAAAACCATTAAACCTATTATATTTCAAGGATCGTTTGGGTGAAACATTAATTTTAGTTCGACAGACTGACAAAGAAGAGAGGAAGACCTAGTAATAATTGATCACCATCATCAGTTTCACTTTTATATAGTATTCGATAAATTGACCAAAGACCACTCAATAAAGTAAGGTTTGATCATATCGATAATTTATTTACCTATATTTGACAAATGTCAATATGCTGTTCGTTGCAAGTATGAGGGCTGCAAGCTTTGTAGTCATATAATATGTACTTACCTACTAATAGAAATGAATGTTGTAGACTATACCATACCAAATAAAATTTGTAATATTAAGACTGAAATTTAAGATACATGATAATTTGTAAATACTAAAAATTGATATATTTATGATAAATTGATATATTTGAAAAGACTAAACATTTTAATATTTGTGATACTAAAATAAGACAACTTCTAATTTTAAATTTTATATTGTTACATCTTTATTTATATTATTCTATTATTAGGTATATATTTATGTGTCTTTGAAATGAAAAAAATGTTTATAAAAATATATTATATTATTATATATTATGTTTATATAAAAATCTTTATATTCAAATCAGGTTATGAGTTATGAATTTATATTTTATAATTAAAATATTGAGATTTTTTTTTTTCAATATAGAAAATAATGTGATAAAGATTATATAAAACATAAATAAATTAGTTACTTTATTAATTTTATGTAACAAAATTGTTCATAATAACAACTACCAAAAACCAAATTATTTGACTCTCTATATATGTCCAGTGGCCTCATACGAGGCTATAGCATTATTTCACTCATGTAAAATCCAAATTTCACCAAATTACTAATAAGTACACACAATTCATAATATATTATTCATGAAAATTGCAAAAAAAATAATTCGTGACTGAAATTCCGTCATTGTTATTATATTTATTGAAAACAATTTTGTTCAATAAATGTTGTATACATATATATAATAGGGATATTCTATAACAGTCATCAAATAACTTATAGTTAAAAGGATGTCAGAGCAGACAATTTTCAATGAAAAACTCATGTTAGAATTTCTCATTTTTAGCAACTTACAAACATCTCAGAAATATGAAATGAAAAATAAATTATAGATTGCAACATTATCTGGTACCCTATGTAGTTTTTTTTTTATATTTAAATTTTATTAAGAATTATATTTATTTAAAAAAAAATCAAAAATTTTAGTTTTGTAATAAGTCATAAAACGTGTTTAAAATTTAAATGCACATATTACAATACGGCTAGGTAAGGTGCTAAATAATGTCGTTCTTTATCATTTATTATTTGTTTCATCTTTCTATGATGTTTTTACTTTTTAAGTTGTTATAAATGAGAAATACATAAGTAATATTTTCAATAAAATGTTGTAAATTCATAAAAGCACTAAACAATAGATCTAATCATGTCAAGATTTAAAAAATGGTACCTACCTAATTACAAATATCATTACTGAAAAACTAATATTGAAGAAAATAGCTTATTTTAGTTATATTTAACAAAAATAGAACTTCACTGCCAAAAACATCTATTGGTCTATTGGTATATAATGATTACATTTGAACAATATATATATATATATATATTATGTATCTGCCTATTAATGATTTACCTTTCAAAAATAATTAAAAATTTTAAGGTAGGTAATATAATATAAAAAAACATTCTGCTTTTCTATTATATAAAATATAATTTTCTAATTCTGTGGCAAGATTATTCGTGTTCCACGTGAGGTGTAATATGTCCACACTAGAGTGAAGTAAACACAGAGAAACTCGCACCGTGCCAGTGAGAACTGAGTTCGAGAAGTTGGAAAACGATATTAGTTCGTGGTTGTTATTTATCTCAAATGTAGAATATTTTGTGATAATGAATTATCATTTAATTATTTTCAAATTTCATACAGTAATGCCAACACTCAACACTAAATAATTTCTATAAAATATAAACATTTAAAATATTATATTATACTCGTGTCTCGTATGTAATAATTAATAATGTGTGTTTAATATTACATGCGTAATAAATCCTATTTTTATATAATATGAGGAATGAGAAAATTCCGTTCACGTTCCTCATAAATAGGAATTTTTCCTCGTTCCCCGTTCCTTTATTTTAAAAGAAACGCTTTCCGTTTCGTTCCTATAAAAAATAACCAGGAACTAGTTCCGATTGGAACGCGTTTCTTCCCAACACTGATATAAATATAAATGTCTATATATAGCTACGATCTCACGCATAGAATCACGAGAGTTCTGAACGGCGTGCCCCGTATGGCTGCATAGTGCATAATATTGAGTCTTAGTTTTATTTTTGTTACTTTTTAGATGTACCTAATTTTTTCCGATTTTTTCGCTCACTTAGACAGTAATAAGTATTATTATTATAGACAGTATTCGAAAATATCTCTTAATTATTGTTCTGAAACATCAGGTCGAGTGAGGAACAGGTTAAATTAAATACGGTTAAGTTTACTCTTTTCGGTTACGCCTATAAACCAAACTTCGCTCACTCGGACAGTTTTATTTAAAAATATCAACCCCCCCCCAATTTCTTGTGAAACACCACATGGTGTAAATAATATTTAAAATTTTTAAATTATATACGTACGTTTTAATTTAAATAAGTTTATAAACCACTAACTAATTTTAAGTTATCTGACCATTCGAATAAATTAACCTTTTTATTTTCAAAAAAGGTAGGAGGCAATTCATATATTTTTGGAGGCAACGTATGCCTCGTTAAAATTAGCCCCCAGGGGGCCGCCTTACGAGGATGCTACTTTTGTTTTTAATTTCTTTATCTAACCAACTGAAATTATAAGAAATATACGTTTGGAATTTTTATTAAAACTCGTCAATTATAATATTAAAGTAAATTGACCTATTACTAGAGCCGGCTCAAGTAAAAATAGTGCACTGGGAAATATCAAAATTTGCCTCTCTTAAAATAAAAAATCCATACAATTTTTCGTATTTTATAATTTGTGTACACCCTGTTGTATAAATTTTCTAGAAGACAGAACCGGCTTAAACCTAAACTTTCTTTTAAAAAAAGCTCTGACTGTTCGACTCACCTCTCCAAATAAGCAAAAAATGCCATCTCTATGAAAGTGCCACTCTAGACTAGCACCTAGCTCGCCTATACCTTGAGCCGGCTCTGCCTATTAAAAAATTAAAAGACGAGATTATTATCTATGCCGTAATATCGTCTTTTCTGAAATTTTAATTTGGCATAAAGATATAACTCTTTTTAAATCCCATTAATTTAAACAAATATATTTATGTTTAAAATTTCGAAAAAAAATAAATTATAGTTAATTATCTCGTCTATAAATTTGGTAATAGATCAATTTAATCTAGTATTAAAAATTATAAAGTTGCGATAAAAATGTTGAACGTAAATTTCGTATGTTATCAATTGGTTAGATGGAGACGGCAAATACGGTTATCATGTCCTCTTAAGAGATTGCAGTTCAGTTGTCTTTTCAATCATCGTAAGTTCAAAATGTAAACAGAAAATGATAAATAAGAATATTTACTATGGACAAACACAAAGATTTATATAGTTTAAATTATTAGATTCTTTTAATCTATGACTAGATATTATTTCCCGTTTCCTTTAAGTAAATACTACATGCTTGTCTCCTTATATCATCACATTTTGAAGTAAAATAATAAATATGTACACACTTAAAAATATCAGAGATTATTTAAATAATTTAGATTTAGATGATGTCTTGAAAAATATATGGAACCCAAATTCAACATATCAGTTTCTAAGTATACTTTTTGGATAACAATACAAAAAATTTAACATTTAAACATATGATTTGAACGATAAACCTGATTAAATTTTTAAATAGATATTTAAAAAGATGCCTCTCACTCACGACATAATTATACATACTATACCGATAATGTAACAAACTTAACATTTAAAAAATAATGTATAAACAAAATAAAAGTCAAGGAAGTCACTTTGCACTAATGGTAGGATAATAGTGGTGGATAATGTATAATATAATAAAATGAATTTGAAAGTAATAATAAATCATTTAAAAAATTAAACATTATTTAAAACTAATACATTCATTGCTCCACTAAGAATTTAAAGTGAGTAGCCTCCCAAAAAAAAAACAAAAAAAAAAATAAATAAATAAAATTACACTATAGTCGGGAGAATAAAATGTGTTTGCAACTATTTTTTTCCTGATAAGGAGGGATTCTCAAACTAAAACATGCTTAAGGTGCAAGTCGTACGGTCTGTATACGAGTGTATAATCTGTGGCCGGCTATGTTTTTGTATATTACTATATTATTTCATTTTTATGTTCGTTCTGGATACAAATGGAACCTTTTGACTATTTTAGTTTTATTTTAGGGTGGTTGTGGAACGTTATCACGATTTTGGCGTGTATCACTAAAAACTATTTTACGTCGCCTTGATGAAAATAAACCGCCAGGGGCATTCGCATTATCGGCCACTTTTCATTCTCTCGACTATAATATTCATTTATACACACACACACACACACACACACACACACACACACACACACACACACACAGACAACATATTCGTATTATTCGAAAATAATGACTTTTTAAAACTTACACGCAGAGGGGCAGTTTTTATTTGAAAACATTTTTAAAAATATCTTAGTAAATTTACTTCCGTTGAGAATTGTTTTTCAAATAAAATTATTATTATTTATTATCATTGGTTTTAAATTTAAAATAAGAAAACAACACTCATGCCAAGATGAGAAGTTATAAATAAATTGTATAATTAAAAATTCATTTTTATTGTATAACTATTATATTTGATTTTTTTAATTTTGATAGATTATATTTTATATTATCGAGTTTTCTTATATGCTATTAATTTTTTCAGTCACTATTTGCAAATTTTATTTAAATTACTATAATTTTATAAAGGCAGTGAGTTGAAATATTTTTGTATAGTTTCATTTTAGATCTTGAAAATCCTCAAGACATCATATTGTATTTTCTATGAATATAATATTATTTTTCTTATTTTATGTATTGTGTAAAATATATTATATTTTGTATTTTTATACTTCTTTACTGATCTAGACACGTAGTCAATGATGTTAAAAAAAATTTCATTCGATTTAATCTTATAAGCACTTAAAATTGATTTAATAAATAAACGCTGTCCTTAAAAACAGACTGGTTTTAGGACCTTTTACGCTATGTATCATACAAAAGCCTGAAGGGTCATTCACGCATTCACCCATTCTAGTATAGTATTACCGCTTTGTGTGTTGTGCAATGTGCTCTATTGATCCAGAATAGTTCGATGCAAATATTTTCTGCTTTAATCCTAGTTAAAAGTATCGGATAAATTAAATTAATCATTTTGATTAATTTAAGATATTTTTTGATTAATTATAATTAGTATAATTTATTTGATTTTAATAAGAATAAGATGTACACTATTAAAAAAAAAAAATACACAATCACATATTTTAGGTATTATTTATAGTCACCTATACGATCCACTTTATTATGTAATATTAATTTTAAGATTATATATTTTAAATTTTCTTAATTAGATATAAAATTGGGTTTACTGCAAAGTAGTAGGTATACTGACTAATGATTATTTTTTCTAACAAGTAACATTAATAATATTATTAAATATATATATATATACACAAGTATATCATTGGTATATGTATACTAAATAAGTAATAAGTGTAGAACTATTTAAGTTACATAAAAACATACATACCAAAAAATAATATTCTGTGGGTTACATAGCTAGCTAGGTACCAAATATTTGTTGTTTGCCAAACATAAAATGTTTTAGAATTAATAATATTTTATACTATGTGATATCTAACGTTTGATACATTTTAAATATTTGACCGCAATATGACTGCGCTTTAAAAAACTCAATTATTTAAAATATTGTTTTGAAAATTAAATCGAATTTCTGTTGATTTTAAAAAGTAATATTTTTAAAAACTTTGTTTAAATTATATTATGATGGTCGAAATATATATATATATATATATATAAATTAATAATATTAATGAAATCTAGTCAATGGGTTGATTCCAAAGTAATATTGAATGGGTACAAATTTACTGTAAATAATTCAATTTTATATTTCTATAAGTTGTGATTATTAACCATGCCATAAGCTCATAACTGTTAATTTAAAGGAGATTTGGGCTTCTTAAAATGATGTATTCTATTTATAGGTAAAGGCTCTTTCAAATATAATCGACATTTAAAAATGTATAGAAAATATTATAGTTTAAATTTAAAATATGACTGTTTTCTTTTGAAGTGATTTAAGACAAATTTATTTTTTATCGCTGTCGTGTGATTTTTAAAAAATAATATTATTAAAGAAATGTTGTTTAAACATGGATAAAGAAAGGATATGGCAAAAAAGAACAATTCCTCATTCATCTTTTTACTATGTAAAATTTTTAATCCCCTCACTAAAATTTAAACTAGATCTCCGCCTATATTATGGTCATGTAATCAAAAGAATATCATATTTATTTACAATACCTAGACGTAATAGGTATACATAAATATTATACTGTTAATTTTAAATTAGTTATAATTTCGTGTCGTGTTTTATTTATTGTTTTTTACTTCACACATTTCTTGTGTTGTTTTCTTCCGATTATACCAATTAATAGATACTTACTTTTAAATTAATTTAATACATTAACTTAATCATATTAAATTCAAAATAGTCAATGTATTATTTGTACAATGTACATATTATATAATGATAAATACAGATAAAAATGCACAACAGCATATATAATTACATTCTCGCGTTTAAAAGAAAAAAAGATATATAGTTGGAAAAATCAGCAATCATATAGGTGTTAAATCACAAAGAAATGTAAACGAACAGGCGATAAATGTGCAAATGTATGATCTATCGAAGAAAAGTATTTTTTTAAATTTAAGAGATAACTTTTTCATTCCATTTTATGAATTCCTCCTACCTAATACCTATATATAAAAAAAAAACAAAAAATAAAAATTATTATATGAAAAACAATGATGACATAGTATAAACAATATGTTTAGTGTAGACGGATTAATTCACATTAGATAATGATATTATATATGTCTATAAAATATTTGCCACCTATTATATAAGCGAATGTTTTATCTAAATTAAACATGTACGATCCATTATATGAACAAAGAGGATTTTTTATTTTTCATAGTTGTAGTTTTTAAATTATTTATTATTGATTTATAGTCTAAAACAAAACAATCTGCTTAATTTTGAGAAATTAAAAATCAAATGGCCAATTAATACCCATATATACTGAAATATATTTTTTATATGGAAATATTTGCAGTTTTGTGGAGCGTTTAATATTTTATTTATAAATTATAAGCTATTATAATGGGATTGGAATTTAAATATTGGAATTTTCGTTTACTAATTATTACTCGCGTATAGCTGTCATTTATATTTTATATCAATACATATTATATATATATAAATTAGAATTTTGGAGTCTACAGATTACAATATCTACGAGTGTCGATCAAATAATAATAATGATAATTTTCTATCGATTTCCAGTATAATATATAATACATAATAAATGAAATTAAAAATTACTGATAATAATATAAAATAATATCCCACTTTCCTTGTAAATTAAAAAAAAATGTATAATGCACCGATGGTATATTTATATTTGTATACAGACATACATCATACTCACGAAGATGTTTTAGTGTAGGTACTAGGTAGCCAATATTGATGAAAAACATTATTATTAACATTTTTATAAAAACACGAATAATATACAATTGTGTACAAATAAAATAAATGATCATTTTTACATAAAACCTTACACTTTATGTTAGTATTGTTCCAGAGTTGTTCATATAGTAAAATATGATGTATTATAATGAAAAAAAAAATGTATATAAATATAAAATTATGTAAACAGTATTGAGAAAATATCAAGGTCAACTTATAATAATATTATATGTACCTAGTTTATCCATTACCATTATAATTTTATAATATTGGATTATTTTAATTAATTTTCCTTAATTTTTTATTTAGTGAAATTATTAATTATGATTTCAAGGTTGTTAAATCTTTTTTATTTTAATTTTTAACAAAATCATGTTTTTATGGAGAAATAGAAGAAAACGGAAAAATTCAAAAAATCTTAAGTAGAGTTTAAAAACTGCTTAAAAGTTTGAAATCCTACATTATTTAATAATAAGTTTACAAAAGGGTGGGAAAAAATATACAAGATTGCGATAATCAATTTGATCACTGTAATTTAAGAAATGTAAAAGAAATATTTCTTAATTCTTTAATTTATATTTATTTGTATAACCATCTTATAAGTTAGGTTTTAATAAAATTTATATTTATTTAAAAGTAAAATAGGTACTAATAATTTTACGAGTGTCATTGTAGCTATTATTGTTTGTTAGTTAATGGTCATTATAATATAGAATGTGTATCCTAATATATTTATAATTTATAGCTAAAGAAGTAAGAATAAACTTGTATAATATACATTTTAATAGAATACAGTGTATAGATTTGATTTATCGTAATAATTTTTTCGATTTTATTTTCATTTACTTTTAAATTAAATATAATAAAAATGCACAAAAATATTTATGTAAAAAATTATATAAAAAATGGTAATCGAAACATTTTGGGTACTAAAATTGTACCATAAAGATAATCAACCGCGTCTATTTGTCCTAGATCGCCCAAGCTTCTTAAGACATTTTTCATAAATAATATAATAATAATAATGTTGAACGAATATTTTGTTTTTCGGAAATTTCATGTTTGTTGCGATAAGAGAGGATATTGCTTGTTAATGCTTTTTTTTTTTAACTTTCCAGTAAACGTGATGCAGAAATTTGGTGTTAGCTAGAAGGAAGAATATTATCTTAATCTTATACTGAGTGCCTATAGGTAGTTTCTTTTAATTAATTTAATTTATATAACAAGGATAATAGTTTTTTTTAAATATATATATAAATGATTTAAAAACTAATAAATATGATTTACGTATAATTATAGATTCGAACCCTATAGCTATTGAGCTAGGTATGTAATATTTAAAAGAAAAAATATGCACTTCTTTATTTAGGTATTACTGAATTTGTACATACACTAAAACTTCTAATGTATAGGTTAATAGGTACCTAATTATGTAATACATGATATACATGGTAAATAGATATGTATTAAATATTGCATTTTAAAAACGTATAATATAATTGTTAATTTGTATACATGGCCACAATACTTGGAAATCTCAAGTCAGTTAAACCAATGTTTTATTTAAAATTATTGAATCATCATATTATTTTTAGTTATTTTAATAATCATTAATTATTATTAAATATGCACTAAACATTGTTAAATTTAAAAATATATTATTAAAACGAAAAATATCACTAAATACCCAAATATCTGCTTTAATAACGTCTGATGATTAATTAACAGTTTTACATGCTCTTATTTCCTAAACCCTAAAAAGCTCAGATTTACACCATCACATATTAAGGGAGTCGATAATAGTTCTTGATAGCTACGACAAGAATAGCTACCAAATTATTGGACGGGTTTTGATCTTCGTTTATAATTTCATAAAATTAATTTGGAGCTTGTTATTAGTAACATATATCCAAAATATCTGCAAATATAAAAATAAATCCAGCGGCAGGGATTGAAAGTACTCCACTCACATAATGGATATAATTTCATTTAAAATCAATAATAAATCATTTCTTTGGATAAAATTATTTCTATAATGAAGCTCGTGGTGTGATATACAAAAATTATATTGTATAAAATATAACTATTAAGTAGGTACTGTCAATAAAAATAAAATTTAAAAACCGTATATTTGTAAAATGTATAATGTATTATATAATAGTTATAGTAAAAATATATACTCTATGAAAATGTGAAATTCCTAAACTAATTATTTCGTAAATATGAGAAAATAACCAGTTTTCGATTTTTTGTTTTAGTTTTTCCTTACGCGTTTATCTTAAAGTCGAAAAATGGATTAAGTCTTTTTTATCAAAAAGTTGTTTACAGGAAAAAAAATAAACATACCTAATTTTAAAACCACAGATGATCCTTTTTAAAGCTTTAGAACATGAAAATGTTTTAGGTAACTTTTGAGTCCTAAATTAATTAGTTTGCTTATGAGACTATATATATACACCCGATAGATATAGGTCCTAATAAGTAATAATTATTTAACAAAGTGCAATAATTGATGATACAATTATAATTGTTTATATTTTTATATCTACCTACTATTTTATTTTTTTGACGAGCAATACATTTTTTTTGTAATTCATGAGGTTAACATTAGTGATTTACTCAGATCTAATTTTAAAATCTATATTGAAAGGAATACATGTTCCATAGAAGTAATTTGAATTTTGAATATGCAAAAATTATATAAAACTGTAATTATTATTATTATGATTATTGTTATTAAAACCATTGAAAACAATTATATAGAATTAAACTATACAAAATACAGTAGTTTTCTTTGTTATTTCCCGAATTATTTATGAACAATGTGGACAAGGTCTGAAGAATTGTTTTTCAGTGTATTTTTATTGTTCTGACGCAAGCGAATAGTTGCGAAACGTTTAACAAACGTAACAAAAACAGAACTTTACCACTGAACACGGTTTTCGAAATTTACCCATTTATGGATGCACAGCGTCTTATAATTTAGTATATAGTCTATATACTGTAGATTACTTATTGTACTCACTTAAAATAAATGCTTAATACTACTAGAAAGTGTAAATGTTATTAAAAAGAGTTACTATTTAAAACAGTATAGTAATTTTTAAATGATTTTGATGTTTAATCTTCCTGTTAATATAAATATTATACCTATTAACACTACGAGATTAGAAAAAAAAAATTGTTATGTTTTTACATTTATTATTATCAACATTACTATTATGAATAACAATAGCAATAAATAATAATATTATATTATATATTGTTTGTAAGCTTTAGTAGGTATAATAAAAATAATGGGTTTATATTATGATTAGAGATACAAATAAAAAAAGTGTTCTGAGATAACGATAAAAGGAATTTCGAAAGATACTGCAGAATCAAATATTTTTATAGTTTATCTATTGATTTTGTCAATTTGAATAGGTATTTTTTCAAGGCTGGAGCAAGTCCATCGATTTTTTTTTAACTTTATTAATTGTTAATATAAGTTTAAGAGTATAAGGTAAATTAAATCAAAAATTAAAGGTTAGATACTAAAAAAGGTGGAAAATTTTAATTTTTATAAATTAATACTACCTACTTAAATTAAGAAAATCGATTTTTTCATTTTGTTTTGGAGGTATACTAATATAATATACCTATTACTCATATATACCTATATATATATATAATATTTATATATATATATCATATATATTTACTCATCGTTACGTACGCATTAAATCATTTATTAATAAAATAAAAGTAACTCGTTATATAACTTAAAATTGTAATTTGCAATCACAATTACTTTTTCAACCTGTTAATGTTTAACCTTGCTTTTTTTTAAATTTTCATTTGTCAACAATTTATACCATATCGTGTTTTTTATTATTTTATTAATAGCCATACAGTATAAGTAAAATGTACGCGGATATTGTGATTTATTCGAAAAAAACAATCGTCAATTTCGTCGATTATCTTGGGAAAATATAATACCTATATGTAACATATTTGGTGTTGACGAAAATACGTAATAGGCATGTTATACCCGAGGAAGTGCTTTTCGGCATAGAGTTGCGTACCTTCAGCTATTACGGCGTTTCTCGGGTTAAACTTATTTTTCATCGCACCTACATAATATGTGCACATAATTTCAAGGAAAACTCCATTTTTTTTCGTCCTCCACTTGCAACGTGATTGCACGTGTTATTTAGTCGTCGTACACAGTGTGCCGGCGTTCGAGGACGAATGTAAATTATTTCATTTAACGTGTAACGGGCCGAAATTGTGAAAATTCTACTTGTACTACCTATACCTACATATATATATATACAAAAGACGAAATACGACGTCGCGTAACGAACAGAATTTTGAAATTTTTTTTACAATTTCTAGGCGAACAGATGTAGAAAATAACACTCCACTAAGTATATGTAATATCGGACACCCGTACACGCTATATTATATTATCCGATAATAATAATTATATAAATATTATATTTCGGTTTTTTTCGCAGTGTACAGTGGGTACACGGTTGCAGTGGTATACCGTGTATAATAATAATAATAATAATAATAATAATAATAATAATAATAATGTTATAGCGGAGGAGTATAATAGTATACCGCGTATATAGCGGCGGACGAAACGGCAACGACGCACTGCCGTTCCCCACCCGGTCCGTCGGGACCGCGCGACGTTGCCGGAACGCGCACACACACCGCCGCCCGGCGCGACTCCTTCGACTTGTCAAACTGTCAAGTTTCGGTGGGGCTTCCTAGGCCCCGCGCACCCGGACGACCGTCACGCACCGGTCGGGCGGCGGGTAGGGACCGGCGGCGGTATGCCGTGTATAGAGTCGGTGGCGGCCTGCGGGCTTCGGGTCTTTGATTAACGGAGGGTCTGCTCTGCCGCCGCCGCCGCCAAGGCCTGGTGTTCACGTCGTCGTCGTATATTATGGTGCATGTGTGCGTGCGTATATATATATATATATATATATATATTATATTACTATATCCGTGTGTGTGTGTGTGTGTTGCTCCGCACAAAAGCGACGCGCCCGCTATACACACACACACACGTACAAAGTCTGATACAATGTGGTGCTGGATAGTGAGATCGGGGTGGGGGAGGAGGGATACAACAGGTTTTGAAAAAAAAAAAAGAAAAATACGTATATATATATATGAACACAAATTATGTACAGGTATACGAAGACGAGGAAAAAAAAAAAAATTACTCATCCCGAGAGATGAAATATGAAAATTATTCTGGTCCAGTTTTTATTTTTTATTTTTTTTTTCACTCATATTTGTATATTATATTATATTATATTTTAACCCGTGCGAGCCACCACGTATATAGAATGTGCTAGCGAGTGGCCTATAAAAATAAAATAAAAAAATGTTGGTACTTATATACATATATATAGGATTCCTATGTGCATATGGAGCTAAAGAGGAGATCTCAGCTTTTTTTTATTTTATTTTATTTTTTTTTTACCTTATATATAATATATAGAGGTACCCATATCTCGTTTTTTTTTTTTTTTTTTATGTTTCGGAGAGGAGTTGGTGTCTTTGGGAATTCGACCGAAATGAAAAATAGAAAATATCTCGTGAGATTCCGGTGCGTAAGGGGAAAAAAATTCCGAATACATAAAATAAACACCGAGAAACGTATATATAATATATATATATACGTATATATTTATTATACATATGTTATATATTATGTTATGTGCTTAAAAGTTTAATGATTAACCATATTATTCAAATTGAATATACCTTCAGGTTATAAATCGATTTTTTTAAATCGTTTTAAAGTTTATGGGAAAATATTGAATGTTATTTTTATATATTATTAGATACGACGTGATTCTGTATAAAATATACATATTAACATTTAACGGTGCGCACTTATAGCACTTGGAATTGTATATTAAATAATATAATATGTTATATAAAATTCTGCAGGTCAATGAGATGAACAGAAAAAACAATATAACTAAAAATTATTATATATATATATATATTTCATGTATAGTTAGAAAATAAATTATAAAATGTTTTTTTAAATTAAAGGAATCGTATAAAAAAGAAAAAATATGTAATCATTTTTTATCAATATTTATCATTGTTATTTTATGCCAATGTCTACGTATCTACATATTATAGATAATAAAGGTGCCTGTACATAGGTCTACACATCCCTATATACTAAGTCGTAAAATAAAATAATGTGTGCTCAACTGAGTTTTAGTTTGAAGAAATCTGACTATATAGTTTGTAAAATGGATTAACAGCTACAATATTATTTGTAGATAGTGCAGTGGTGTATTTAACATTTCGTTGTCTATATTAGGTAGGTACAAAAAGAAAGGTCATACATTTTTTTCTACCAATTTATAATTTGCCTCTATAGTGTACTTTTTCTAGACTGAAAAAAAAAACATCCGATAGGTATTAAATATTTCAACAAGTAGTAATGTTATTCAAATAAAACCCTTTAAAATTTGCTGCCCCCCTTTAAATACGCCACTGTGAGATAGTGGCACAATTAACACCGTAGCTGGTACAGGATTAGACCATTTAGTTAAAATCAATGTTTCGATCTAGGCTGATCTAAAATATTATATTCTTAAAAAATACTAACTATAAAAATATTTACAATAAGTAGTTTTAAAATTATATAAATTATATAATTTAAAAGTTTTATATATAAGTATTATTGATTGATTTTTGAACAAAAAAATGTCTTATTATATGAATTAATAGAAGTTTCAAAACCATCAACATTTTACCGTATTATTTTCATATTAAATATATGTATTTAAAAACAACCTGCAGTTTATCTAAAACACGCTTTTTTTAATGAATATAATTATCATAAATTAGTCAAAGCGTACTTTTTCTAACTTCACGCCAAAATATTTTATTACCCAAGTTAAACAAGTAGGCATCAGTCACATGACTCATCGTCCAGTACAACGATAACTATATTTCCATTTTTTTTTCATAATGTATTTATTTTAAAAGTTTAGTAAAAAATAAAAATATGTTGTAGATGTATCTATAGAAAAAATAAATAGTATAATCCTGCTTTATGCTAATATTCATTGAAAATTTAATGAAAAAGTATTGAAAATGATTATTAGATAAAAACCTAACTTACCTTTCTTATATTTTGATTTTATCCCCTTATGGGCACTAAAGCCCCGCTATAATTAAGATAGGTAATATATGTAGATATTTAAATTGTTAGGAAAAAATGAAAAAAAAAAAAAGAAAGTGGAAAGTCGATTTAACTTTTTTAAATTAGACTTTACGGCACATTCCAATCAGTTTTTAGATCGATATAGATATGTTTGAAATAGAAATTGCTATATTACTCCTGTGATATAGAGAGCTAGAGATAGACAATCGTGGCTTCCAATTCCCTTAAGAGGATGTTAGCGCAAACAAGTTTGCAATGGAAAACTAATGCAAATAAAAAAAATAAAAATATAGAATAAAAAACAAATGATTAGAAGAGTATTCTACTTAGCCGTTTTTTGATATATACGAGTATATATTTTTAAATATTTATAGTAATTGTTTTCAAAGTTGATTTTAGATTCTGAGCGGAGTGAGGAAGCTATATTTATTTTACAATAATGTTTATATTTATTTATTTTTTTCTGTGAGCAACTTTTCGACCAAAAGGAGTTGAATTGGAGTTTTGGAGTGTGTGTATGCTAACAATACTAAATTGGTTCTAGATGGTACTTTTGAGAGGTCATTTTTTGATTTTTAAAGAACTTTTCTTAAGATTGAAGAAAAACTACCCTTTATACGGTGTATAAGAATGTGTATGCGAAATTCAGTTTTAAACGAATGCAAGGAAAATAATAGTTTACCTATTCTACTTATAGTTTAATAATCTATCTATTTTTATTCGAGGGGAAGGATAAGTGCTGGTTTCAATTTTTATTCAATGCTAAAAATAATAATAAAACAAGGTGTATAAATAAAATACAATTTGTCATAATTGATTTAAAGGGAAATAAAAAAATAAATATAAATTAAAATCCCTGGTATCTATGGGTATATAATGTATAATATAGGTATGTTATTATATTCAACATTTCAAAAGAGCTTTTCTGATAACAAATTAATTTTATAGTTTGTACTTTAGAGAGGTATTTTGTTAAACATTTATTGAATAAAATGATTTATATTTGGTTTTAAATCTAAAATAATAATTATACGTTTTCCTGTCTAAGGACCGAATTGTGGAACAACTCCCTCTACCTATATCCTACTCAACGTGTGAAGTACTTTCCTAGATTTTTTTAACGTGTAATTTTAATTTTAACATGTATAAGTTAAAGTACACATCAATAATTATTCTTTAGAATTCATTTTTTCTTTTAATTCTATATTTTTATATATTATAATGTTGATGACAAAAATAAAAAAGGTCATTCAAAGAAAATGTGGATTAAATGTGTAGTACGAAAATCAGAATATTTTAGGGACTGCCCTGCAGATATTTTGTACAGTAAGATTTGTAAAAATTAGAGACAATTTATTGTCTTATATAATTAATATATTATTAAACATTTACAAAAAATGCCGCGTATACCAAAAAGATGATATAATTTATCAGCTGTTAAAATGTGACTAATAATTCAGTCTACAAGCATACTAAATATAAAACTAATCTGAATAAAATTTAAAACAAAATCAAAATTGAAAATATTTCCTATAACACTACACGTTAAAATTAAATAAAGAAAATGTGGTTTGGAAAAGTGGAAACAAAAACACCTATAAATTGTAGTAGGTATGTATTTTTCTCAGATATATTATATCCATTTAATTTTATATGATCATATACTCATTGACATATGTATGGTCATACTTCATGATATATTATTACTATATGTTATGTTAATTTTGGACTCTTTTAGATTCTGAGTATAGCGAGTTTTAAAATTTTAAAATAATGTATTTTTAGCTTCTGAGGCGACTATAGACGAAACCATCTATACAATGATGTTTATATTTTTTCTCTATAGAAAATTTTTTTGACCAGAAGACTTATTCACATCATTACTAACTTATCTATCAATTTTCCGGCCGCAAGTTATCTATAGTTGGTACTTTAAATAGATAAATTTTAGATTTTCCCAATTGTTTTTTTAATGCGCATAAAAAAATTACTAAATAATAACAGAAATACGCTAAAAAATATATTCGTCATAGATATTTGAGTTTTGTTATTTCTTCGTAATTTCGAAAATAATGATTCTTAAATCATTAAATTTACATCGAATATATTGATGGATAATAAAAATGATTTAATTTTTTGCAATTTTAGAATATTTTTAGCTGTAGACATTTTGGATTTTGTAGTTTTGAAGTCCTAAAAAAGATAATTTTAGATTTCAAGACCTAAAAATTTAATAAAAATTTAAATTTACGACACTCAAAATCGGATACTAACAAATAAACTTATCCTAATGTCCCAGTTATCAAATTAATATATTACCTATAAAATATGTTTTTTGGTAGAAGAAGTTGTCTTGGTGTGTTAGTTTTCTTAAGCCTAATTTTTGAAAATAATGGGAAATGTATTTAAGCCAAGCTTTGCTCAGAATCATTTTATAAAAAAAAAAATGATTAATCATTATTTACGAAATCAATACATCCACCATACCAGATCCTATCGGATGAGTGAAATGCTTTCATCCTCTATACTGGTCGATTTTTTTATTTATTTAATATACCTACAACGATTAATTTTTGCTAACTTGCAAGCTTTTAACCTTACATTTTAATATATTAACGTATACTACTTATACTAATATATTCAACTACATATTAAGTACCTAGGTATATAGTATTCATATATACCTATTAGCTATATAAATTTAAAAGTAAAATGATATATAGTTTTTCATAAATTTCATTGTGTATTGTAAAGGATTACGTATAGTAAAGTTTTCAACAGAGTTATTGTAATTTGTTTTGAATTACTTGTAATAACACATAGATATAGTATAACTAAAATTATGATTTTATATAAAAAAAAATGTATTAGGTGTAAATCTATAGGTGTGCAAACTGTATATTGAATCTATTATGTTTGCAGATTATAAATCAAAATCACTAGGTATATTATTTTATAAAAGTCATTGTGATAGATGCTGCATTTTTTTTAAGGAGTCACAAAACATTTTCAAACGTATCCATGAGTTGTAAAATATTATTGTATATTTTTTAGAAAATAAATTCTATAAACAAGAATAAACTAAATATATATACTAATAAAATGGTTTTAAAATAACTGTCTATGAAAATATAATCGTATCCAATTTAAAACAATATTAAGTAGATTTTATTATGATATTATTAATTGTATTACTAATAGGCAATTCTTTTCAAATAGATACTCGAATACATTGATATTATAGATATTATAAGGTATATTTCGGGTATATATGTTACATTACTACTATACCATGAAATATGTGAATATATTATATTGTATTATTTGATAGTAATATCTAAATAGTATGCATAGGTTATGTTAGAGTTTTGACTAGGCCGATATTTTCAAAATATTATTTAATTTATATTATGTTTGGGCCTATTGCCTGATCTTTTAAACGAGAAGACATCGAAAATAATGTAGACTTTTGTGTACCTACCTAGAGTAAAATGTAAATACCAAATACCTTAAATAACTAAAACTTCAAACATTCTTGTTTTATATAATGTATTTATAATATAAAGGTTTAAAAATAATAGATGATGGTAACTATATAATTTGCATAATTTATTTTACTGCATAATAAAACGCTATGAAAATAATTTAATGATTTTCTTTAGCAGAAGCCAATATGACTACTATACATATAGCTATAGCACTATATTACATATTATTATTAATTAGGTAGGTATCTATTATATTTAATATTTGTCAAGTCGAGTAAATTCTTTAAGTGCAAATGCCGAGTCTTTATAAAAAATATGTGGGTTGGGTCAATAAGCTCAATACCTATACCTATAATTATTATATGTAGATACTGTACTATAGATAAACATAATTATTAACATTAATCAATTATTGTTTGATTTCATATTGATAGTAAAAACATTACATTATTATATTTTAAATATTAATTAAAGTTGTCATGTATACATGATAGTTAATAAAATATTATTAATCTACTGTGTATATTGAAAATATTACAATTTGAAAAATGACTTACAGCTTTTATACTGATCAACTATATACTCGTATTTATGTATTTATGAAGTATTTCAAAATACAAGAAAAATCACTTATGAAAGTAAAATTAACATTTTTTTTTAAATTACTTAATGTTTAATTATTATTATTAATACCTATATATATAATACTATATACCTTGTACTAAGGATTGAGTTACAATGAAAGCTGTATCAAATTACAAAATGGGTTTAATATTATCGCCTATGGAAATATTTATACATATAATTAAATTCTTAACCTACAGAATAAAAACACATTATTTTTATTCATGCCTTTTTTTATATACATACATGTTTAAAAAAAAAAAACAGAATTTCACAGTTATAACTCCTGAATAAATGTCACGTCATAGGATTTATTGGTAAAATAAAAACGAATAATATACATGGGACATTTCATTCCTAAATAATGAGCAGGTATGATTTTTTTTTAGCAATAAACTAAGTGTAAATATTGCAATTATATACGTCATTTGAATGATTACATAGTATATAGTCATATAGAACAATATATTATAATATGTTATTATTCAATGTTAAAACATACACTGTTGACATTTAATTATAATTTTATTAGTATTTAATTTAGTACTTTCTGAGTTTAGTATAATTTACTTATTAATTCACGTAGATTCAATGTTATTTATGTTATTGTAAATAATATTATTTATGATTAGTTTTATATTGGAAAAATAGATCACAGAGCTAATAGGTAAAGGCAAGTAATGAAGATGAGTGGTGATAAAGTATTTAAGGTTTAGAGGTTCAGATATTTAAAATCTGTGAATTACAGAATGATGGTGATTTTGAATCATAGTATAGATAAATTCACTCAGTAAAGAGATGTGTTAATTTTTTTGTGTGATAAAAAAATCCCAATTAGACTCAAAATTAAATTTTATAATTCAGTATGAGGCCTGCAATGATGTATGATTCAAATTTTTGGACAGTAAATATAAGAAGATAGATAATATAAGAGAAACTAGATTAATTTGGAAAGGAGGGAAGAAGCACTAAGATTGGTAAAGGAAATGCATGTAGGAGGAATGACGGGAAGAGAAAAAAGAGGTACTGAGAGAGGTGAGTGATATGAAGTTGGCTGATGTAAGTGATGAAGATACGGGAGATCAAGTTAAGTGGGAGTTGAGTACTATAGAGAAGCTGACACCAAATAATTGGGATAAAAGGCGAAGGAGAAGAAGAAGAAGAAGATTCATAATAATAATTTATTTATTTATTTCGTATGGCTATAATAATAATAATGTATAATTATAATCTACATATAATAAAATTCACGATTACACGGTTAAAAATATAAAATCGTATAAGTATATAAAAATAAAAATGCTATCAAAATATAAATATATGAACACAACCAAACATGGTTTTTGAATTTACATTATTTTGAAGTATGCAAAAGGTTAAAACTATGAAAAACGTAGCAGATATTATATTTGAAATTAATGATATACTTATTTAAACTTTTTTAATATTAAATAATTTGTCAAGCTAATCTTATTTAAATACAAATGTTTGTATTTTATGCATGACTGTATACGTACTTCTTTGTTTATGTGTTATAAAATTAAATTGGTGTAATATGGTAAATAATTAAACATTTTTAGAAAATTAAATCGATGATACTTGAAAGTATAAATTACCCGATTTTGAATAAAACTGATTGTAACAACGAATAAAATACGTAAAAAAATGTGAATCTAACTACATTACCATTTTTAAGCAATTGAGCTAATTTGATCATTAAAAATTCAATGAACTTTTAGGTAGTTAATTTATATTCAAAATTACTTATATAGTTATATATGATAATATTCTTAATTTTTTATTTTTATCGAAATTTTAATTAGGAGTTATATAATATTTAAAATATTAAATGTAGGTTTTTTTGATATTATATATTATATATTAATTTATTGTATGCTAATTTATTAATATTGTCTTTATGTTAATATTTTTTAGAACATATTAATATAGAGGACACTGCACAGAATTATAATTGTATCATTTAGGTTAAATTTATAAAGTAAAAATATTTTTTACCAAATTTAATTAGAGAAGTTTTTTCAAGTGCCTGTTGAAAAATATCATCTGAAAATAAAACAAGTTAACATCTTTAACATCTATTTATACAGAAAATAATAAAATAAAAACGCTTTAATTTCTTTAGAAGATAATATTTATACAAAAAAGTTGCAAAATTATTATCAATTTCATTATTTAAAATTGTACGTAAACGTTATTTTGCAATATTGCTTTATACTATCATATAGGAATAATAAATGCGAGTTTAGTTTTAAGTATCTTTTTAACATAACATTTTATTGCATTCGTGAAATTTTTTGCGCTTTGGAGTTAATATTAGGTCACCTTTTGAGCTTATAGATTATCCAATCCGAATTCACACACTTAAAACTTATTATAAACATCTTTAAAAATAAACATTTGTACCTATACATAATACTTAGAACTAGATAAATTATAATATAGGGCGGTTTGAATATTTTGGTTATAATTACTTTGTGTAAGTTTGTTCTTTTATTAGAATCATTTTAATAGTTAATTTAAAGTTTATATGCGTGTCTATAAATTATTATTGTATTACCTAAAGTATCATACCTATAGAATATATATATATATATACGTATTAAGTACCTATATATACGAGTATTAAATAGTTAAATAGTTGAGAATAAATAATACTCGTATATTAAATCAGTGATTTTTAATTGTTTTATATTGTATGTGTGTGTATGTGTGTGTGTGTGTGTGTGTGTGTGTGTGTGTGTGTGTGACACTAAGTTAAATCGAAGAATGGTTTTATTTAAAAACCAGATTACCTGATACTGTTTTAGTATAAAATTAAAAAATATTTGTGTTTATATTTCAATCTTGGATGAATTTTCATTTTATTTTTTTGCTAATATTGAAATGATATAAGAATTAAATATTGTCCTAAAACGTCAAAACCCTCAAAAAATGCAAAAAATTACCACAAAAAAGTTCGTTGTTAGAATTATGTGTACTTAAAATATATTTTTATCTTGGAAAGCATCGTGTGCATCAAGCATTCCAGAAAAAAGATGCAAATACATCGAAATCCTAGCCCTATATATATATTATATATCGTATGTAGGTACTTACATGTAATTATATAGGATACTTACCTAGTATACGAATCCATGTTTGGTATGAATGACATTTAAAATTGTTAAAAATATATTAAAACATATCCATAAATGATTACAAATGAATATGATTACTATACATATTAATTATAATAAACAAAAAGTTAATTATAAAATAGTGCCGAATTTTAAGAATTAAAATTACAATTACAGTGAGCAACACTACGGAAATAAATTAAAATCCAGCTTACCTATTGCGCGTGATAAAAAGGTGTTTTATTTTGATTTTTAGGTTTGAATTTATTATGATAGGTAAAGATAAAATTGTACTAGCTATATAGTCTAAGCTAAACATTCCAATAGACATATTTTTTACTCTTTTCGTGAAAAAGTCGTTGTACCGTGTCTATAATAGTACATTGACGTTATACAGCCACTTTCTATATACACTATACCGACATCCATAACAATCTTTAATGCTATCCGTCATATTTGTGAACGATCTTGGGCTATAATTAGTTAAAAACTAAACAAACTATAATATTTAGTATTAGACATTATTTACATTTGTTCAATAATGTTCTTTTATTTTGCAATATTTGTACGCTAGGCCAGTGGAATTATATGGTCTTTGAGGCTAATAGACAAAATTTCCTATGAACTGAATCCAGATATAAAACCTAATTTTAAAAAGTTTAACTTTCTTCCCTCCCAATTCCCATACCTATCTAGAGGCTATAGATACCTAGTAGTAATTTATTGCAAGTAAATAGTAGGTACCTAATACCTATACAGAATTCAGATATAAATAATTGTTTTCTACTTCAGTCCATCATAAAATGCCATTACCAATACTAATTATTCAACAATGAGTTAATTTATACACATTGGAAAATTATATATACGTGTTCGAATAAATATAAATTTCATAAATTTAATCAATATTAAGTTTGAATTTTTTTTTTAAATACTTTTTATAATATTAATTCAAATATGTGTCGTTATTATCGTTACAAATGAGACGATAAGTCAACAATAAGTATAAGTATCTGAATTTTTATATTTTTCAACATGCCATCTAATTATTATAGGCAGTATTTATTATTGGGCGGCCGAATCAGATATTTGTCATTATTTGTCCTTAAGCCTTTCTGGCACTCTTTGCCGAATCACTTTGCAGCTGTTATATTCCGAGGGAGTTTGTTTGTGGTTCCCATGTGAACTTTTCTTTGCAGTATGACAGAACTCCAACATATCTTAAGAGTACATCCTGAAGTGTTTGACATCACATGTTTGGCGTTCCCAAAGAAGTTTCTCTTATGGTCTTATGGCGACAGCAACTTGGAAAATCAATATAATATATGTATATATAAATACAAATATATATAGGTATATTATATATTATATATTATATATTTGGCCGACCCCAAATAGTTGGGAGAGAAGGCGAAGGAGAAGAAGATATAGGTATATTATATATCTATGTATACTTCATCTGAAGTGGTTCAGTTATCATTTTGCTAATTTTCCATGTGAGGTACCAAAATATTTTTCAAATTCTGAAATAATTTTTTTTTAAATTCTTCACAAAGTGTGAATAAATAAATATGCATTTAAAGTTTTTTTTAAAAGTCCCAGTTCTCTAAAATTACTATATGCTGTTCACTGTACAGTAGGCCAGTAACTTATTATTTGTGACAAATATTTTGAAAGTAACTAACTATAAGCAACCTAACTATAATTAACAAAAATATTAATTTTAAAGTTTTAATAGTATATTAATATATGTATTGATGTTCTGTGATCTGTGTATACTCCCATGTTTGTTTTACAAGTGAATGATAAAACAAAAGTAAATTCTAACATTTTTTAACACAATTAGTTCTTTTTATTTTAAGTAGAAGTAATATGGCTTCGTATTACCCCCGAAAGAATGTCCATATTCCCATATATGAGTAGTATTACCAGCTGTAAGTTATAAATCTAAATTGTAACACATTTTAACAAGTTTTCTTTATTTTAGATTTTGAGCGAAGCAAGGAATGTATTGGTTGTACAATGATGTGTTTTTTTGTTTTTTACTTTTATTATTTTTTTAAATGTCTTTATCCAAAAAATATATTAGAAGGAGTGCTCTGATTGCTATTTATTTATTATTCTGTTTCTGATAATTTGTTTTCTGAATCTGAATTGATAATCAGAAGAAAATGATAGGGAAAAAAATGTGAAGTAGAAAACATGACAAAATTATATTGAATGTATAATTGACAGTAATAGTCATGTATTCGTACATATATATATATTGCCTACTTAGCTATTGTAATCGTTAGACTACCGTCTAACCCGTCTTTTAGTGGACAATCTCTGAAATTACCCCTCCACTCGTTACTAGTTTTAGTGTTTTACGATAATTTTTCCTTATGAATTAATTGAAAAAATAAAAAATAAAAATTGAAAATTAGCTATTCAAAATACAAAGAAAATTACATAGCAAATGTGACCGGACAACTCGAAATCTAAATTATTTATAAACAGTTTAAAATGACATAAAACAGTGATTTATTTTATCACCATTAACATAGTACTAAATTACATTTTCAGTGTAAATATTAAGATTTAAGAATCATTATTTTCGGAATTACGAAAAAAAAAAAAAAAAAAAAGTGGGATGGAATAGTGTTTTTATGTTATTTTTTTGGTAGGTTTTCCTTATGCTTTATCTGAACTGACGAAAAATGAAAAATGACTTTGTCAAAGTACCGTTTTGAAGATATTTTCAATTAAAAAATGTGTACCCACATAACAATTAGACCAAGTGTTCTATTCGAAAATTTGTTTCCATGAAAAAAAAAATTGTAAATCCACTAGTATCCTTGCAACTTTGCCCAGAATCTTAAATTAAAACCTTAATGTTTTCTAATAGCGAGAATCAACCAGTGTATTGTTTATGAATATACTTAATTCCAAAAAAAAAAAATTATGATAATGCTTGTCTCTACCTATATATAATATATTTATAAATACTACTGTGATTATATTTTTATGTATGTTATCGATTCTTGATATCAAAAAATCTAAAACGTGAATTGGTGTTAATGTTGTCACTTGTTGTATTACCGGAGCCACGTAAAAACCTGAACTCTAAAAGTCTAGACATTACAAAGTTATAAATATGGATTTTTAATTTTTCAAGATTTTTTTTTAAAACGGTTTTTGTCAGATATAATTTATTATTATTTATAATATTAAATGCAATTAAAAAAGTTAATATTTTTAACATGAACATTAGACTATTAATATTCTTCAAAATCTATATTTAAAGCTATTTCTGCTTTATTAAAATAATTACAAATAATTTATTATAATTTGTAAGTGAAGGTTTGAGAGAGCTATATTATATATATAGACCAAAGGCATTTTTTTTTTATATACCATATGATACATTTTAAAACGTATTCAATTTTAAAAATATTTTTTAACCACAAAAGTATTATCTATAGTCAATTTATGAGTAAGTAAAATATATATACTTTGTAAAAATAACAATAAAAATTAAATTAATTTAACCGGTAAGCGTAATTAATGTTTGTGTTTGGGAGGCTAATGTACTACACTATAACACAACTTACTATAATGACGGGGGGAGGGGGAGGGGGAATTTTCATTTTACAAAAGATTATAATAATTTTTATCGCCTAAGCATAACAATATATCCACGAGTCAATTCTTACATAAAACCTAATTTTCCTCTAAGAATACAATTATATCTGATAAAAACCGTTTTTAAAAAAATGTAAAATTAAAAATCCAGATTTGTAATGTTCAGATATGTAATGTCTAGATTTTTAATCCAGGTTTTTACGTGGACCCGTATTGCCCTTACTATTATTTCAATGCTAAATATTAGTTGTGTATGGAACATTATTATTAGATGTGTGAAAATCACATATGTGTTGAATTGAAGTTCTACTTGGTATTACAGTCAGTCTAATACAAAAGTTCATTTAAAGTACAATTTATATATCTTAGAGTATATAATATAAGGAGAGACCATTGCGTTTACTGGCATATACTGTAATGCGAATCAACTAGAATCTGATATATAATATATATATATATAGATTTTAGATCCTGAACATATAGGGATGAATGTATTACTTTACAATAATTATGTATTTTATCGAAAGAAATGATTACTTTAAAATTCAATGTGTCCACTTCTATATATAAAAAAAAAAAATAGCATATAAAAATAGTTAATCATAATAAAATGTATTTGTTATTTATAAAATATTTATTTAAAAAAAAGTTTTTAAGAAAACTTCTAGGAAAATCGAAAATGATCTTCATGAAATACCAACTAAAATCAATTTGTTATGAAAAAATCTTTAGGTACTTCAAACTTCTGCTTGACTTCTTTTGTATATAGACATAAAAAAAAAAAACACATCATTTTAAAACCAATACGCATATACGTCACTTTGTTCAGAGTCTGAAAGATCTATGTATAATATATTATATTAAACAAATAATAATTAAATAATATTATATTATGTGATTACCTAAGTAATTATGTTAATTGAAATTGCATGTACACAAAAACTTTTATACGAAATTCAAATTGTAAGTGTATAAATATATAAATTGTCTATTTGCAAATGATATATATCTAGTATTTTTAATGTATAAAGATCAAGATATGTTATTAGGTACTAACATTAATAATTACTTTAATGAATTCTGTTCAAGTAAGTTAAATACCTTAAGCATTATTAAAAGTACTTACTATAAGTATTGTAAGTATTATTATTATTATTATTAGTTATAATACAGTATAATTATTATTGATGGTGTTTTATGGGAGTTTTTGTTTTTATTCCTTCTGTTTTAGGATTGAATAACATCTGATGAAATTTCAAACTGAAAGAATTTTAAGAATGTTCATTATTAATTTTATTTCGTCCCTATATATTTAGTTTACATATCCCGTATATATACAATATATTCATTTCGATACTCAAAAGAGCACCATTATTTTCAAGACATAATAAATTACTTTTATTGTTGAAATGTTTTATTTCGCACTTTTTCTTTTGTTTTATTTCAGGTATTACTTGTATACAATTTAATGTGAATGCCTATATATAATTTTTTACGATTTTTAACAAAAATTTTCCGGTTTTTCTCTTTTCAATTTTTATTGTGCAAGTTAAGAGTTAAATTGTTAGGCTATAGCTGGTATACTATACAACATTTCATTGTATTGAATCATAATAATATTTCGTAATACCACGAAAGCACCCGTTGTCCTCGAACATTTTTTTTTTTAGAAGTGAATGCATAATACTATTAAAATATAAAAACTAATAAGATAATTTTTTTAAAATATTTATGTAAATCGTAATAAACTATTGAGATAGCTGATAAATAGAAAATAATCTAAAATACAATAATGTATTACAGACATTTTTCATTTTATAATATTAGTCAAAACATTATATTTATCGTTAAAACGAATACAATACGCATTATTAATATTTTGTTTATTTTTAACGTGAACTTTTTTTTATACTTAACTTAGCACATATCTCACACGTGGGCATCTGTCCCCGTGGAAAACTACCCCTTTTATAGGAATTGGGGGTGGTTGTTGTTTATAGAGGGGGAAACAATTGAACATACACGGGAAATGTAGTAGAGGGTGACGACCTCTTGGGCGGGAAAACGACATTATTCTCATGATAATTCCGAGGACTACTGAAGGGATCGGAGATGGTTCTTAACCAAATCAGTGAGTCGAGAAAATTTTGCATACAAATTCGTAAAAATTAAAATTAAAATAAATATTGGTTTTTAATTTTTTATCAGCGTAGTCTTATATATAGGTTATATTGATTATAAAATATTCATTTTGAACCTACCTATCTATATATATTATATATTCGAATTTAGTATGAAGTCTGAAGTAGTTACTGAAGCAATGAAGCGGTTTGCAAGTATATATTGATCGATTATGAAGGAATTGATAAATGTGCCAACCTAGGGTCGTCCATTCAAAAAAATCATTATATTGACCTCATGTGGAATTTAAATTTATTTTTGTGTTTTTTCATATCAAATTTGATAGATTTTTTTGAAAATTACATAAAAGGCTTTGTGATAAAAACAACTTAGAAAAATAATATTTTCTTTCTAAATTCGTGTTGTTAAACTTGAAAATTTAATATTGGTAGGTACTATTATGTATGTTTTTATAATCAGAATTTTTTGATCGTCTGAGTATTTTGATGTTATTGATAATCTTATGAAAAAACTTCGTAACTTTGATTTATTATAATATTAAAATAACTACGGAGCTGTGAATAGAAAATCTGGTCCTGAGGGTAAACCGTAGATTGGCCCTAGATTTTTCGGGAAATTCATACGTATGAATTTTTTTTTGCTTTCTACTGCTTTCCCTCCTATTTTATCCACATTTTGTTTGCTTCTTACATACATGCATGTTCGGAAAAATTCGAGCTCCTATAAAAACCTCTGGCCCAGGGGAAATCGCCAGTGACCCCCTCTTGACGGGCCTACTTATATAAAATGATTTCAGTTATTGCTTTATGTACCTACATACATAAACTGTGGGGTATAAGTTAAGTCATCTATTATTTTAGATTTTTCATCTTTTATTTAACATTATTATTGGAATTTGTATTGAATAAAATAAATTATATGATAGTTGTGATTTTATTAGTCAATCATAACTCATAATATGACCGATAATATAATTGACCGGCTTAGAGAGATATATTCCTCAAATTCTCTTGTCCAGTTCACCTCAACTGAGCACCAACAAAATAGCAATAATGACTTTATTTTGAAGGACAGTTAATTTTTTTTTTTTTTAATAGAAAGATCTTTATAGGTTAGTATTTTTATCATTTTATAGATTCTAAGCGAAGCAATGAATGCATTCTATTTTTCTTAGTTAAAGTTATTCTTATTGGAAATCATTGAGAATATTATACGTTATTCGTAAAACTAAATGTGATTACCTTACAAAATTAATAATGGCTGTTTTTATTTGTTTTGATATTTTTGATAGAAAATATCAGCCTCCATTTTAGAAAACAATTCGTATAGCACACTTTTACAATAGGGACATGTGATGGCAGTGGCAGGCTAAGGACTTTTTTTGAGTACCTCAATTATAAAACTTGGTGATCTATTCCCTGGAATCGGAATAAATTATATAAAATTATTTGTAAAAAATGTATCAATTTTGTATTAATTAGAGAGAGTGATAAGAGTTAGAGGTAAAGAGTGGGTAGATCCAAAATTACATATTGTCTCTCAACAAAATTTATAGTTCGCCACACCATTGTGTGATTTGTGTGATCGGCTTTGCTCCCATCCCTAATATAATACCGTTATTTTCATTACTACATATTATCTATTATATAATATGCCAACTCCGAATAGACGTTTTTTCGTGGAAGATAAAACTTCAGGGGCGTCATTTCAGTTTTTTTCTGGGCGTGTGAACTTTTATGCAATCCAATTTTAACATTTCACAAGGCCATTTTTTTTAAGTATAAAAATATATTATTAAAAAAAGTATAACATAATGTATTATACATTTTAAAATGAATATTAAAATCATATGTGAATACATAATACATATATAAATTAATTATAATGGCGTATTAGAGAACTAATGGAAGGACAATTATTAACACTTTTAAGTTAGTGGTGCCGTCGCACACCCTGCCATCTCCCAAATGACGCTCATGGAAAACTTTACGCTTTTTATTTAATTCCGATGACCGTTTTTCGTTCCGACGGCCACGTGGGTATTTTATTTTCCCTTTTTATCGCTGTCGTGCTTTGGATTTACGATTTTTCCGTTTTCCATTCGTCCGTATTTTGACTTCCGAAGACGCGAAGTTTAGGTACACACCGTATAAGTTCTGTGTCCATCTATAGATCGCATGGAAAAAAACCGTTCCGCCGTTTGTTTCTTATCGCTTGAACTTTTTGCGCCGTCGTCTTATCACCCCAAAATCTCAAAATCGGCGTTTACGATCTTTTGCTGACGTTTTACGATGCCATGAAGGTCGTATTCGGATTTCCCGAACGTTTTAACGCCCGACTAAATATTTCTTTGCCTACGAATCCTCTCTGTACGACCGAGACGTTTGTTTCAATATGTATTATGAGTACCTTTATTATGAGTCGAGATATGGTACTGTCTGAATAGTTTAAGTTCGAAAAATGTCGACCAACTCATCATCTCGATTAGATAGCTTAGTGGTATTTGGCGTCGATTGTCAAACCAACTTTCGATATGGGTTCGATACGGATATCAGTTCGAATTCCACTATGCCGATCTGATTTTTTCAAACGTGGCAAGTTCGTATTTTTTTTCTTGGACATTCGTAGATTTCTATCTGGGGATAATAGTTTTATAAAAAATCGAGACGATAAGTCCGACCGACTGATTCCCATGGTAGGTACCTTCATCATATCTTTTTATATTATTGAATTTTAAATCGTCAGACTTTCGTCCGACCGATACGTTCGTTGGGAATTTGTGTATAGGCTTAAATTATGAGTCGAAATACGGTATCGTCTGTTATCTATATAATTTTAATACGAAAAATGTCAACTATATTATCACCCGGGTAAATAATTTGGTGGTATAGATCGTTGATTGTTAAACGAGCTTTTGATACTGGTAGACCGGTTCGAATACCATTATGCCAAATTGATTTTTTTAGCCTTTTTTTTCTTGATCACGGCGTCTGTGAAGATAACGAGTGTTTAATGTTTATCCGGTATACGCGATATGTGAAGGAAATCTTAATACATTTTCTAATGGTTGTAACTTTTATTATTAAGTAACTATTTATCATTGTAATTTTTTTGTGTTCGTTTGAACTACGTATAATATAGTATATCGAGTACCTATTATAATACCCTGTGGCAAGTACGTATTTTTTTTTTTTCCGGACATTTGTACATTTTCACCTGGGGACAATAGTTTTATAAAACACCAAGAACGGGAAGTCTGACCAACTGATTCACATATTAGGTACTTACTTTTACTATATTTTTTTATATCTCATAGCAATGAACTTAAAATTGTCTTTTCACATATATGTGAGAAATAAGAAGGACTTTCAAACATTCCACATATATAAAAACTCGAGACGATAAGTCTGACCGAATTCACATATGTATAGAGTAGGTAGGTACTTATACTATATAATTTTATTGTGGTATTTTTCAAAATTTTTATTAAATATAATTTATGTACACTGAATTAAATATCATTGATAGAATTAACAATATGCAATAATAAAATTTTAACAAACGAATATTTGTTAAATAACACAATTTTTTTTATTTTAATGTATATATTGTTAAATTAATAAAAAATATCTTTACAATAACAAATTTATTTTATAAATTTCACAAAATATATATAAGTTATAATTTAATAAAGAAAATTTGTAAAATTAACACAGATTTTATTATTATAATAAAATATGTTATTATATTGAAAAAAATATTCTGTTTAAATTGACTATTTTGATTATAAAAATGTATGGGTGTTTGTTCTACGAAGAAGAAGAAGAAGAAAGAAAGAAACACAAAATATTTATAATTGAATTAACAAAATATTTGTTAATTCCAACAAAATTGTATTCACTTGTAAACAATTATTAATAAATATGAACAATCATATATTAAATTAATCTATATTTTTATTGAAACCACAGATATATTTGGTTCAGTATATGTTGTGTGAAACCCGTTACATTTGGGCAAGAATAAAAAAAACTATTTTTAAAATTAATTAATTCACATTATTATTTCCCAAAAAACTTCGGTGACAGACTATTCTGGATCCCGATAAAATACATAATATGAGATGTTTGAATTACACTAAAAAGTAATTCCACTTATGTAGTGTTTCATTCAGAAAAAGTTACACTTACAAGGTGTCACACTCAAATGGGGTTACATATTCAAGGTTATGCACTCACAAGGTGTTGAACTTAAAAGTAGTTACACTTATAAGAAGTTTCACCCTGTAGATGTTGCACTTAAAATAGTTATATTATATTATTATTTATTAAGATGATGTCAGCGCGGCTTTTTAAGGGGTTCTGTATAGACAATTTTTAAAAAATTTTAAGATAAATAGAAATCTAACAATTGAAAAATATTTATATGTATTTTAAAAATGAATAATAATTGATCCCATTACTATATAATGATTTTGTCTTTATTTTTTTATGAATTTCTAAATTTTTATGGAAAAAATAACTTTTGTATTTCTCATTTATAACTTTTTAAAAACAAAAAGGCAAAACCAAAAATAAATTATAAAGATCAACATTATCTAGCACCCAACTTTTGTATATGTGTAATATACCATTTTGTAATATGTGCATTTAAACAGGTTTTATGAGTTACTAAAAACCAACTTTTTTGATTTTTAAAATAAATATAACTTGAAAAAATTTAAATATTGATAAAAGGCTACAAAGGATACTAGATATATCTATAATTTTTTTTTATTTAATATTTCTAAGATGTTTGTAAGTTGTTAAAAATGAGAAATACTAACATAAGTTTTTCATTAAAAATTGTTTGCGCTGACATCCTCTTAACTGGTAGGTGATGTTATTTAATTTAAAATAAAAATAAAAAAACATACATAATATATATATGTTTTTTAATCAAATGATTCATGAATTATTGCATTTAAGTTGCATGATTTTTTTTCAAATTTTGAATCGGATATCCAACATTATTTTTTGTCAAAAATTGCACCATCGATACTACCACCAATCACGATATAATCATCATAGGTATAATGAGAATATAAAAATATAAATGAAATTTTTTGAAAAAAAAAGTATTTGAATTTCTGCTAAAATACAAAAAAAAGATTTAAAAATCTTTTTAAATACTCCATTTTGATTGTATTTAAAAAGTATTTTAAATACAATTTAAATATTTAAATACTTGTATTCAAATATTTTACAATACTGATGTTTAGAATATATTATATATATATTTCATAAGTATAAGAGTAGATTTATACTTAAAGCGAGTGATTTCGGTATTTAAATGGTATTCAACATTTTTGGGAAAATGTTTCGTTATCTATTCAAATATTGTGAATGTTATGAAATGTGATTGGAAATATTATCGACATTATAATATGATATTATACTATGTATTTATACAATACTATACAGTATACATATACAATGTATTCAATTCAGGAACTCCCAAAAACGTAAGTAAAGATTAAATGTACATAGAATAAATTAATATATTTAAATCAAATATTAATTATAACTTATTAGGTAATGCTGGAAAATAGAGTAATTTAAATAATTTTAGATTCTGAGCGTAGCGAGGGAGCTAGTGGTTTTACGATGATGTTTATTTATTTTTCTCTGTTAAAAAATTTACTACCAGAAGGAGCCGAGGAGAATCTTTGGTGATAGTATAATATTGATATGAAATCGACTGTAGATGGCAGGTACCCTATACATAGCATTTTTCGAATTTCCCAGTAGTTTCCGTTGGGAAGAAGTAAAATTCCAATTATACTCTGTGTGTATACTATACACATACGTATTATGTATACTATACATATCTATACCTAACGCCGTATACATAATTATACGTTATACAATGTATACTGACATTTTTTTCATTATATATTGCCATATAGAAAGTAAAGGTTTTTAAAAACTACTTTGTAATGTTATATAGTACTATACAGTGTGATCAATTTTAAACTAACTTATATACTGTGTAAAAGTTATGTATACTTATAGGTTTTGGAAAAAAATTTACTTGACCCAGGCGTCACATTTAAAACTATCTTTTATATACGGTGTAAAATGAAAGTCAATTTTTAATATAACAAAATAACAAATAAAATTATCATAATTACCTATTATTTTTAAAAATGTTGTTAATTTTTTCTATTATAATGAGATTGTATACTCAAGCCTCACCTCATCCCGAAAATATTTTTTACTTATGCCATATGTGTATACTCAGATGCATATTATGTTATAATATTATATATTACTATCAGAGAAAAATAACTCGGTAAATAATTTGGTAAAATAATTGTTTTTACTTTTTGTGTGTCGACATCAACGTCTATTACTGTCTTTTTAAAATGTATGTTTGGTACAAATAATTTATTAGTTTAAGAAAATAAACAAACTCCGACCAAACATAATATTTCATATTTGAAAAAATGGGTTGGACGTTCAGTGTCCCCATAATATTTACACAAAATCCACTTGCTGTGAAACCTGGAATTATGTAAAAAAAGTTTCCACTCACAAAAGTTAAACGAATAAAAATTAAAAACACATGCTTATATGGGATTACTGCAATTTATTTACAGGACTATTTGTAAATTATTTATTTTACAGATTTAATATCAAAATGGCTATAAATGTACAGTGTTCCCACAAATATGTTACATGGTCTAGTTAAAATACCTATATCAGCTAGTTTTATATTTAAAACTTTATTGATATGCTTAATTAAAATTATAGTATTATTTTATAAAAATTCTACCCTCGCCCATTTATTGCATTATATTTCACAAACCAAATTGGTGAAGGTTTCAAATTTTAAGACTATATAATGTGAAAAATTCCAGGTAGTCAAAATAGGTTAACATTTTTTGGGTTTCGGGTTATGGGTTTGAACCGGTATTTATTTTTCCGGGTTCCTGGTATGTAATTAAAAAACGGTATCAATTATTTTCGGGTTCCGAGCACGGGGTTGAAAACAGTTAATTTTTTTTCCGGGTTACACGTTTTGGATTGAAAACTGGTTACATTTTTTAACCGGTTAACTGGTTTTGGGTTTAAAAACGGTTGTAATTTTTGGGGTTAATTTATTAAATTTCATGTTCAAATATTTTTGATTTTTTGTAGGATTCCAATAAATATTGTCCATCAAGAATTAATTCAGAAATAAAATCAGAACATATTTCTGTTTCATAGGTTGTTAATTGGACGCACTTACCCTTTAAATCTTAACATTTTTCTGAACTAACAAAATATAACAAAATTCTTATTATCAATTTCATAATTTATTTTATGAAATAATTTAAAGTATTATTATTGGTATATTTAAATTGTAAAATTTTTTAATACTCAATATGTTAAATTATAATATTAAATATATATAAATATATATTATATATCAAAAACTAAATAATTATCCTCCAATATTTACAGTAAAACCAGTAGATTATTTGAAAGATATGTTACATAAACTATTAATTTAATATTTTATTTCTATTTCAGCATTTTTTATAATTTTCACTGATTTATCGATATATGTTATCCAAGTTTTTAATATATTTCAGGTTACGCATTTGAAAATGTTATACGTTTTTTCCGGGTTAGGGGTACGTGGTCAAAAAAATGGTTTCAATTTCTTCCGGGTTCCGAGTTTAAAGTTAAAAAATGGTTTTAGTTTTTTTCCTGGTTACGGGTTTCGGGTCTAGCACGCTTTTAATATTTTGGGGGTTACTTGGGTTTTCAACCCATTTTGACTCCCTAGTTAAAATTCACTAAATTACCTAGAATTTGATGTATGTAACTCGGTGAGTTCTTGTTGAATATTTTATATTAAAGTTGTATTTTTGAGTGTCAAAATGTCAATAAATTGTTTTGGAATAATTCCTTTAAATAGAATATTTATATTTTAATAATATTCTCTATGTTATATATTACAAAATTTAGGTATTCCGATTTAAGTAATTCAATTTTACAAAATAAATACAAATAACATACGTTTTATATTGGTTTATAAGAATATAACATAATATTTTAAAACTATTTTTCTTGTTTTTGTGCTGTACTTATCTAACACTGATTCTGTTTTTATGCTATTTGCAACCTTTCTCTCAATATTTAAAATGAACAAGTCAGTAAATCATTGCTGTTGAATTTTTGGGGTTACTAATTTTGAGTCAGGGAGTGTTAATGTCCCCCTAGCACCTCCCCTAGTTTTACCTACGATACAGTATATATTATATCTGTCATCTGTGGCTTGATACACAAGGACCTTTGTAATGTCAAAATAATAAGAAATTGTTGCCAAGTTGAATTAATACATTTTCGATGAATTAAGTTAAATTGACAATAGGTATATTAGGTAGGTACCTATGTATTATAATAGTAATCTACTATTATTGGTTATAGCAATTTGTTCAATTTTTACAAAAAAAAAACCATTACTAAAAAAAGTACTTTTGTAAAAAATCTTACAAAAATCACAAAAAACACCTACTAAATACAATAATTATATTTCTCTTAAATTTAAAATCTCTGAATTATGATATGAATTTGTAGTATATATATGTAGTTAGAATAATTGCAAAAGATGTATAGATAAATAATTCAAAATTCATCTTATTGGATTATCTCAAGTATTATGAATATTGATAAAATATATTTTTTTATTTTGACAAATTTTAATTAATCCTTTTGTGAAAATCTCCCATCATTTACTACTCGTATACCCATACAGTTATTTGTAACTGTACCGCACTGATATTATTTTGTATAATATATACATAATAATATACTAGACACCTATGTATATTGTATATAATATATTATAGTTTGTTTACGTTTCTTGGAACTTTTATTTTGCTTTTAGAACCAATTATCGATAATCTATTTAATCAATAGAACCTCTGTTTAAATCAAAGGTGACGTAAACTTAAATATTTATTTTATTTTAAACTACATAATTGATATTTTTACCATTAACTTACAATTTAAATTTGCATTGTACTAACTCGACGTTTTACAGTTAATTTTCATTATCATATAGTAATATATATATGTTAGCACACTGCATTTATAGCAAACGATTTTGTTCTTTAAACAATATTTAACATACATATATAATAGTCATTATGACTTTAATCTAATTTTATTTTGCATTAGTTTTATGTAATGTAGCATTATTATATTTAAGATATATTTGAAATGTTGTGAAAATGTAAAAATCTGTTTTCAGTATTTTGTGAATTATACTTATGAGAAGTATTCCGAATACTTTTAAAAATGTATTTGGAATACCATAAAAATACTTTCAAAGTATTTAACTAAAAAAATTGAAATTCAAGTATCTGAATATTATTTTGCTAAACTATATATATATAATATATGCACACGTGTAATAGTCGAACGGATGTCCAAATAGTATATAAGAAGTATACACGTCATATTATACGAGTACACACATATAATGTATTATAATATATAACATACTCACATGGGTTAACAAATTCAGTTTTTACGACACTCTTACAGATTGTCTTCTTTTTCACTCTCTCTCTCTCTCTCTTATTCTCCTCTCCCCAACAGGCTCTCTATACTGTTATTTTGTGCTTACTTTTGAGATATTATAAACATACAGATAAATATTATATATATACAAAAATCACCCTAAGACCATAAAAAAAAAAAAAAAAAAAAAAATAATACAGTATAGAATAGCAAAGCATTTACATTATGTATATTATATATTACTGTCCAATACTCGACATGCTAATGTTTGAAAATAAGTTCTTTGTGGTAGATTTTTATTATATTTGTTAAAAAATTATACAGTTTGTTACACTAACGAGTTACTTTTTATTGACATTCTATGCATTAAATGGACTATAATATTATTTTTACAATGCGTTTGCTCTTTATTCGTATATACATAGGTTAACGGTTTTTACATAACCTTTTTTTATAATATGTATATAAATAGAAGTGTAAAGATTTAATACATACATTTTATATTTAATATTTTTGTAACACTATATAATTTTTTTTTTTAGTTTGAAGTTTTAACTCTGAAATTTTGTATAGTATTTACTTTTTACGGAATTAAATCAAAATTCACCTATTGAATTATGCATGTTTTTCCCTAACATTTTTAAACGTTATTTAACAACATTATTCAATACAAACTATACAAATATGAAAAAGTCAACTGTGTTCATAAGAAATTAGTAATTTATTGCAAAGTATTTGAATTTTAGAAAAGCCTAGTTGTTGAGTTTCAAAAGGCATCATAGATATTCCTTATACAGGATGTCAAAATGTTTTTTTTTAATATTCTAAAGAAATATGACATAATGGGACTAAATAAGGACTAAAAAGTCAAATACTATTTAATGATTTATAGCGACTAATGAGTTTAGTTTTTTTTACATATTAAATATCTTAAAGAAAAACTGGAACGGTTAACACAAAATGTATATTATATATTTTTTTTTTTTTGTTTCTAATACATTCTATTTAGTTTTAGTAAATTTATAAAAAATTATGCTACAAAATCAAAATTTATACCTATTCTTTTAAATGTTATAAAAAAAATATTAAACTCCATTTAAAAGATTTTATTAATATATTAGTAGGTATCAGGGTCCTTTAGACATTTACAAGCTGTGCTTCGGAATTCTTTGAAGATTTTCCTATACATGTAAAAGACGGTTGAAGAATATGAGTATTATATAAAATTTGTCTCTTTGTGGTATATTATTAGTTTTTATACAAATTAAATATCATATTTGTTTTTAAAATAAAAATGTTTTAACTGTTTAAACTTTTATGATATCTCTAATTTTTCATTCGTGTATGCATATAGAATAAGTAGGTACATACTGCGAAAAATATTTGTACGTAAATACTAAATTTATTTACCGTTCATAATTTAATGTTGATCATGATTTATTATTTTATTTTGCAAAATGCATCCAAACAATGAATCAAGATGAACATGAACAAGGTCTTTGATATTTAATGATTCTTAATATATTTAAATGACTTTTTTTTTTTTTTTGGACATTTTTTCAGAAATCTAATCTAAATTTGCTGTAATCTTTACTTTTCATAAAATATAAAACTTGCAAAAAATTGACCCATCTAACTTGTGTGAACAGTTGAAATTAATTTAATTAGAATCAATATTAAAGTATTTTTATCATGGTTTACGATATAATTTATTAGAAAAGTAGGCAATTTGATTTACAAAAAAAAAAAAAACCAAACCCAATTTTACTGTAGGTAATCTCGTTGTAATTATTCTATTATGTTACTAAATTGTGTATAATATCTACAAGGCTACAAATTATTGTAGTAATCGTACTAAATTAACCGTACAAAAGAATCATCATAGGCAATAATTATTCTATTACTGTTACTTAAAGTACGCATTGGTACATATAATTATTTTACAATAATAATATTATAAATATAATAATTTTTATTTATTTCCGAAAATCCCTTAAAATTACTTCTATGTTGTCAGGAATTATCATTATATTTAGAAAACTATAATAAACTATTCTCCTGTAATAAAAAAAAAATTTTAAAAATTAATATAACGTAGTATTAATACAAGTTTTGGAAATAAAATGTATTTAATATATATGCTATATATTTTAATTCAATATTGATTTACGTTAATACCCAAAAACTTAATACTATTATAGTTTTCAATAAAAATATCCATAGTAGGCACCTATATGAATGGTAATAATATATATTTACTCTTATTAGAATAGGTAGTTTTAAAATAAAATTATTGTGTTTTTATGGTTGTAGGATATATCGATACATATTTGCAATATCAGTGTCTCAAAACCCGAGGATTTCAGATTTTATCATAAAATTTTGTTTTAAATACCTACATAAAATATAAATCATCGTAGTCATAGCATTATTTTGCGATAAAAGACATATAGTTAATATCAATCAGTAGCCCAAATTATACTCGAAAAATAATTTTATTAAAATTATTCTCCTCAAACCTAATTTTTCAATATATAACCTTTATTTATTAACCCAATTTATTATTTTTGTTAAAATAATATTTAAGAGGAAATGACACCAGACTTTTAAGGAGTTCTATTTATAGGCAATTTTAAGAACATATTAGGAAATATAAAAATTTAATAATAATTGCAAAATGTTTAAATACATTTTAAATGTAATTTATAAGTGGTCCCGTATTGGTACCACTTTTTATTATATAATCACGATATTTGTTTTAAAATATATTTTCTCAAAACAAACAAAAATAAATTTTAGTTGTTTTACTGTTATGTACACATAGGTAATACCTATTATATAATTTGTAAATTACAACGTTTAGGAGACAATCTCATTATGGACTTATAATTTTCTAAATATTTACCTTATTATTATTGAAAGCATAACAACTTTTTCTTTTCAGAAAACGCTGATGAGATTATCTCTTAAATTATAATCCGTATCAATTTGATTACCTAGATGTTTAAAATGTAGCATAACATTTCAATGTCTTTTTGTTTACTTTTTCTTTTATGAAATAAACGAAATTTCGTATAATTCATATATTATTGTCATAATTTGTAGGTAGCTTTTAGAGGTATTTCAGTGTAAATATGTATGATGCGTATAGATATCACTATAGGTACCTACTATAAGTGGGCATACTTATTTCCACATATCGTATTTTTTTTTTTTTTTTTTTTTTTATTGCAAACATAAAACACCGACGGACTCGAAAAAAAGGATTTGAATGCGTTGTCGATTGTTGAGACGCGTTATGAATATTTTTGTGAGTCACGAAAAGTGCATGCCTACGCCATTTGGAGGTTTTCCAATTGAAATAACATAATAATATTCTTTCGTGAGTAAATCAACAACTGCAATACAATATATACTAACGTTTATTTGTTTCAATCGTCGATGTTTAAATTTCATATTTCCAGTAGGAATATTTTTGTATCATGTGTTGTAGGTACGTATACGTGTGTTTTTCCCTTCCATGTCGTGCGTACGAAAAGCAAGCACCATACATATCATCGTAATGCACACCGAATATAAACATTAAGATTTTAATTTCGCCCTTTATACTAGACGAAAATCTAATTATAATTTTCCGACTGCAGCGTATATTTTACGGGAACTGCAATGCGATACTTTTGCATACGTTAAAACGTGTAGGATCGTTTTGTTTTTATGCTTTTGAATGTGATTCCTTCCCCCCCCCATCCCTCATTTCATCTCAGCATTTTGAGCTCATCCCCCCGTTCTGCAGGGCTCGTATATACTCGGCAGGAGTTTACATCTACCGAGGCACCCTTTTTCACATAAGCCCACGGAGAACCATTAAAGTCGCCTCGTTCACTTTTACTATACTACGTTAAGTCAAAATAGTCTGAATGTGAATTTCCAATTTCAATTTGAATATATATTTTTATATTTTCGTCTTTCCGTCTTCAATGAACGTAGTGTTTATACGTTATGATCCATTGGGATATACGCACCTAATAACTTTAATTCAATTTTTTTTTTTTTTTTTTACAATTATTAACTCTGAGAAGATTTTCATCATTTTTGTTTTATAAAACGAAAAATGCATTTCATTTTTAATGTGTGAAAAGTGAATAAAACGAATATTTTTCGATAAATTATTATTTAACATAAGAAAGATATTTTTGAAATTTACTATTGCAAGTGTTTATTAACATATATTTTTAATTACAACTTTTGCATTTTAAAACAAATACGTAGTGTTGGTCTTTTTAGATTATATAATACTTTAGCTATTCAGTCTAGAACTTACCTTTCATTAATTTTATTATTGTTTTCTATGCATTATAATTATAATAATAGGTATGTACTTATTTCCTATACTTATATAGTACGTTTTCATCAAATTGATTGCGGTCTAATTGAAAATAAACGTAACTTGGTATTTCTTTTAGTAATAATAGTTAATTATTAAATAATTAATATTTAAATGGTATTCGACGTGCCACTGAAGTATAGGTACCTATGAAGTATGAACGCTTAGAAATTATATATTATTAACAATAATTGTGTTTGGACGATGTTTTTATCACACGATAACAGTGAGTTAGATCTAAAATTGCTATATTGCTATATTTATATTTTGTAGTTACGTCAGTGTATAATTATTACTTTTATATAGCAAAATAAAATCGATGTTTTTTTTTTTAAATAGGTAACCTTATAATATTATTATGCATTGTAATGTACAAAATTACATTTTTATACACGTTTTTAGAATTAATTTAAGTATAAGTAAGTAATAAATAATAATTATTATAGTGGAAATTTAAAAGAATATTGGACTCTCAAATAAAATTACATATTATTATATTTGTGATGACTTTTTACTCAATCAGTTGGGAAATGTTTTCGAAACTATCGTAAAGGTGGTTATGCAAATCCGTCCTCAAAAGCGAAAGATAACAATGAATAAATCCCGTATGTATGTATTATATATTATTTTTACTATAGGAATTTGTTTTAGAAAATTTAACATTTAGAACTTTTAGAAATAAAACAATTTAGAAAACCAAGATTTAGAATATATAAATGCACGGAAATAAATTCCTTTTATATAAGACTGCTTTTAAAAAAATATATATATAAAATAAAAAAAAGTCGACTTAATCCGAGGGATTAAAATATTACCCTACACCGACAGTTATTTTTTTTAACTTTCGTTGATATACGAGAAACATTCATATATTGTAAATATATTATTATATTATGTACGTCGACAGTATAGTGAAGGTGAAATCCGTTTACCCTTCCCATCAAACCGCCTTAAAATAATGTAATATATTTCAAAAATGGTATATTTTATTATCTTAATAATATGTAATTTACTCCAAAACCCTCTTTATATACAGCAACCGAAACGAAATTGTATCGCCTTATATTATACATAATATACTATATCTGTACCTATGTATATCTGTATATATCCTATAATATTTTATATTCAATCTGATAATTTCGGGTAAAGAAACGATCGATATAATATATTATGTAAATATATAATACTACTGTAGCTATATACTGTATACTACGAGTACGATGGCCGCCTACGTCAATTTCAGATTAAAATCGCTTTTTTTTTTATATCAAAAATATGGTTCAATCTCAAAATCAATGTTCTAAAAAGTGCGTTTTCTTGGAACAAATATCTTTTTATTAGGAATGAAGCTTAGAACTGCTTCTTTTTAAAATAAAAAAACGATAAAGGTGAACAAATTCCTACTATTAAGGAACGTGAACGAAAATGTGCATCCCTTCATGAAAAATATTTATTGTTTTTGGAAAAATATTGTTGAGCTGGAATCAGCGATAATTTGTTTAGATAATATATAATATAATTTGTTTAAAGACTTGATGGCTATGATTGTCGCTTAATGACATATATATATATGAAAAGGTGGATTGAGGATTCAGACATTTTTTTTGGGAGGAGGTTTATAATAATCACAATACAATATTAGAGTTTATTATTTTTAGAACTTATAAGATAAGATATAATAACTAAAAGCCTATATTGGAGGAATGTATTTCAAAAAATAATTAGAGATATGTTATGAAATAATTAAATAAAAAATTATGTAAAATATTTGTGTTTTTAAAAAATTGTGGAGGGGAGATTCCTCCATCACCCCTCATTAGAACCTTAGATAATAATATTATTTTTCTTAGAGAAATTGAAAAAGTTGTTTGGTAGGTATGCTCTATGGCCTGTGAAATATATTTCAGTATAATGTGTATTTATTCGATAAGAAAATAAAAATTTAAAACAAAATTTCATTCAAAGGAACAAAAAGGAAAATAAGTTCAGTTTTTAGGAACAGAGGAAAGAATAAGTTCCTTTTTAAAATAAGGATCGAAGATCTGGAACGACTTCCTATTATTATACTTTTTATATACTCATTTTTTTTATTGCATTCTCTAGTCACTTCACTCACAGTGCCGCAACAACCAGGGATACTGGGGGTGTAAAGAACCCCTGTCAAATCATAACAATTGGCCCAAACCCGAACGATTTGGTTAATAGGTCGATGACATTTTTTTAATGTTTTTTGGCTTATTTTATAACGTTAAGGTCATCAACTTTTTTCTACGGGCCCTTTAATATTAGCTTGCACACCCACCAATATAGACCAAGTTGGGGCACTGTCCATTAATCTTTTATTCTATTTTTCTATCTACTGTCGAACATTCTGAATCATACATCATTGCAGGTCTAACTACTGTCTTATAACATTTACCTTTTTACCTAATTAGGATACTTTTTCTATTTCTAAACACAAGTTTAAACACTGTATATCCCTGTTTTGTTCTTCCATTTGTCTGTCTGTACGTAGTTGTATGATATTTTTTTAACATATTAACTGAGAATAAATTAGGTACCTATTGTACTTACCTAGAGCTCTGCACAGTCCGTTCTAGACCAGCCCAAATATGACCGGTTCAGTGTTTTTCGGTATAAGATTTAGAGTGTAGCGAGAAACCCATTGATTTTACAATGATGATTATTATTTATTATTTTATTGTTTTTTATTAATTTTTCTGTAAATATCGGCATTAGATGGATTCTATACATAGCATTATTCGAATTTTTCAATAGTTTCCTTTGGGAAAAGAAAAACTTCTTTCTATACAGTGTATGTAGTCCAGGGGTTAAAGTGGGGGACGCAGGAGGACTCAGTCCGCTTACCTCTAACGATGGTTAAAAAGGGTCCCCTTTAACAATTTCTCCGTAAAACTACTCAAATTATAACCTAATATTAATTAATATAATTCAAAATTCTACTGGAATTAAATTTTATAGTGTTACTTTTTTTTTTTTTTTTATCAAATATTCAAATATATTTTAGTTTCATCAAATATGATATACTATATAAATATGAGTCCATACGACTGGTGTATTTAGCATACTACTTAATATTTCGTGTTACACTTACTTATTTTACTTTAAAATACATATTTGTGTACTAAGATAATAATAATATTAAAATAGCTCTTTATTAAATAAAGTAAAATTGAGTTTCATACATATATATTTATGTATAGGTAAATAGCGTGATTTTTAAGCATGCTCATCCCCAAAATAACCCATGTATAATGCATAAATTTGAATGTTTCCTTGTTCAATTTTAAGTACTTGCAATTTCATAAAATATTTAATTTTCATACTATTTTTTATCTGCATGATATTTTTAGATTTTTAGTTTATTTAAATGCCAACCATTCCTTACGCGTATAATTTTATTATTATGAAATATAAAATATATTCTCTTTAAAAATATAAATTTTTTTATAAAAAAATCATTTATATTATAAAAATGTAGTATTGTTAATGTTTTAAATGGTACCTACATGAAATAAATTTCAAATTCGTATATTATTCGCGGTTAAAAGCGGGGTGAGCATGCTTAAAAAAATTCACTCTGTATATTATACATATTATATTATTATACACTTATAACTATATGGGGACATTAGTCCTCCCTGGAATTGTTTTCCGCTTTAAGCCCTGATGTAGTTATAATAAATAGGTACGTACTTACAAGCTACCTACTATACGGTATATGACTTACATACATCGTGTATATACTTATACGGTAAATACTGGCATATTAGATTCATGCGATTGAAGTCGGCCAATATATTATTATGTGGATTAGGAAAATATTTTATTATATTTGTTGGTTACTATAGTGTGATTTTTTAATTATTGTAATTTAACAAAGTGCATGACTGACTAAAATAGAATATTAATTCAGATAATGGGTACCTATATACTGGAATAATAAAATATATGCCGACATTATACAATTTTTACATTTTTAACTGTAATATTAATTATGTGTGTATATCACACTCGGCTCCGCTGAGAATCGCAAAAGAAATTATTTATCCGTTTATATAATATCAAATTCAATATATCAACCACCAGCACCCTTACCCAACGAGCGAAGCACCTTCTACTGATCGGATTTCTATATTGTAGTCTAGTTCAATTTGATCCGATTGCTAAAATGAATTGTCATTTTTTTGACGGTATATTTTAAAAAATGCAGTACAGTCCAGTCGATCCACAGTACAAAAATTGGTCAAATATAGGTCTGAGTCATAGAATTGTGGTCTTGTCCGATTTATCTAGGTCTGGCCCCTGTCCGATCTGGGCCAGGGAATTCGGGATTTAGTTTGGTTATAGTTTATATATATATTAAAATTTGATCTGGTCTCGGGCTTTTTTAGTGCATTGAAATAAACGGTTCGATCCGGTCCGGTTTCATTATTTATTTTATCGATCCGGTCCGGTACATGAAATAACTTTAGTGCCTATAAGTGATTTAAATTTAATATTATAACTATTTTTTTTATATAAATGTATTCAAAATAAATTTTAATATTAAATGTTAATTGTATACCTAGTATAATATAATATAGTGTATTCACTAAAGCAATTATAATTTTTGAATATTAAATGAGATCCTGTGGCCTATAGCTGTAGTGCATTATATATAAACATAATTAAAGGTATATTATATACATACATTTAAATAAATTTTAGTCGTTTAAAAATATTTTAATAGTCGAAAATGTTTGGCTGTCTGTGATTCATACATTTTTAAAACTGTTATTATGCTCGCACTTGCAAAATCGGTAAAATGCATTAAGAGTGGTGCACCATTCACCTTCATGTGCCAGGTAATGTAATTTCTAAAAACTTAAAACTGCTGTCAGGATTTATAAAATATTTTCCAATATAAATTCATTTCATTAAAATACATTAAAATGTAGGGGTTCTCATTTGATATTGAAAAGTTAATCTTCAAAATTCTCTCTAAAATTATGTTCAAAATATTTATTTGTTCACTACTTATATATTTATTTATTTACTAAACATCTTTGGGATGTTTATAACACCATTCAATATAAAAATTAACTGTATAATAAAATATACCTTATTAGTACTTACTAATACAAAGAGCATGAGATTTGTAGCCCTCGTAAGAAAATTTGCTTCTAAATAATTATTTTTAACCATATCCAAATAATAATATACCATGGTTACTAAAATGGGTTTCTTCACTTGCCGGAGTTTAAAATCCAACTCAAAATACAATCCGTTGCGTACCAGTTTATTAATCGAATATTTCACTATTCCATCTAAAAACATCAGGGACGGATTTGATGTAACCGACGTTAACATCGCCTCCCCCCCATTGGGTGTTTTTCATCCATTATTTGAGAAATATAATTTGTTTTCGCTTATTATATAACATTTTTCAATTTTTTTGGACTTATTATTTATTAACTTAATCTGTAAAACAATTTTCATTTCACTGCTCCTTCCACTTGAATGAGCTTCAGATCCGCCTATGAAATGAATACATCACAAGAATATAATACTTAACTGCTTAAAAGGTTTATGCACAGGTCAATTTTAAAAAGATAAGATTTTAAAATTTTCCATAATTTTTGAGGTTATGTATTGAGTTTACAAAACTATAATTCAAAACAGTATTCAGTACAAAACTGCAATTCGTAGATGTGTTTAAAAGTAAGAGATACCTATTGCATACATTTTATGGACCATGAGATAAAATATATAACCGAAATAATACGTTATTATTTTACGGGGGGAGATTGTCCTATTGCCTATTTTCTCTACATCCCTTGTTTAAGACATATAGTATAGGTAATCTACACGTGTTAAGTGGATCATAACGTTGAGTCGTAATTATGTTTTTCTCGAATTTTTAAAATTTTATGAAGAAATTGATGTAACATGAAATTCCATTCATTCTGTATATATATATATATATAGTATTTTGGATTTCCTTTTCTTTGTACTCGGCCGAGTATATAACATTCTTGTATATACGTACCTGACAGGGAATGACTGTACCGATGTATTATATATATAGAAGACACCACCGCACGATCCCGTCAAGACCTTTTTGTGCGAAAAATGCAGTGTTTGATCCATTATATGGACGGAATATAAGAAAAGAAAGGACCGAGATGATAATAATATATGATATAATGGGGTGGCGTACACATACACAATGACTTGGAGGTATACGGCCGTGCAGTCACCGTATAGGCGTGGGAAAGCGAGAATTATATACAGTAAAGAACACAAAAAAAAAAAAAAATCATTAAATTTTTTAACTTTATTCATATGAACACAATTTCATATTTTTATGATATAACAATGATTCATAAAATTTAACCATAACATATTTAACATAATCGCCCTACTATATATTTTAGGTATATAGGTATTGTATATATATATATATATATATAGATATATATATAATTATTGTTTTATTTTTTATTGCAAGTCCCAAACGCGCATGTCTCTCACAAATTACTAAAATATATACCGCAAACAACGTACTATATACACGCACAACCAATTCGCAATTTTTTTACTAGATTGTTTTTGGTTTTTTATCCGTTTCGTGTGTGTTATTGCTGGTCGCTTGCAGTCGGTATAGAGTACCTATACATAAATTGCAGCGTGCACCGTGCACATGGTGTGTGTAATCAGGACAGTATATTATGTGTATGTGTGTGCGTGTATAATCAGAACGGTGTGTATGTATAAGTAAACATGTAGATATTATATTGATCTAAATATTATCGCATACGTCTGTAAATTGTAACCAACATAAAAAAAAAAAAAAGCCTTATACAATATTATATATTTTATAACTATATAATATACGTTTAAATATATTTATATTTTTTTATTCATAATTTGGTACGAAAAAACAATACTATATATGTATATAATACCTACTATATATATATATATATATATATATAATAATAGGCGGACGAGTTAAAAAAGAAGTAAAAACGATCTTTCATAATATATTATTGTTTTAACAGATGAGAATATAATATTATAGTGGGAAAATAAATGCCAAGCAACGAATACGATCGAATAAATCTGTATATAAAGGGATAACAAAACAAAAAGTCGGGAATATTTTTATACGCGATTAATTATTATTATTATTATGTTTTTATTCATTATAGGCTCTATAACCGTATATTGTTAATATAGTATAAGAAATAGTTATAATAATTTGTATACAAAAAAGTATGCTTAACGTCGTGATTTAAATATAATATGTATAGTATCTCCAGCATAGTATATACGTTTTTTTGTGCTCGATTTGTTTATACATTTAAAAAAAAAAAAGATTGTATTTTTTTAATGTCGTCTAGCGAAAAATAGCATCAGTTAAATTAGTATAGTTTTTATTTACAGAGTCCTTAAAACGCACAAGTCAATAATTTATAGGATGCGCGCGTGTGATATAGAAAAAGAAACAATTATTGTGTCTACGATTATTATTTGCATTTTCCTGCACGAGTTCCGTCAGTGCGTTATAGTTATTATTATTATTATTTTTTTTTTTATTGTATGTAGGTATACGTCCAATTATCCAAATGTGTATAAATTTAACAATTTATTTTCATTATTATAAATTAATATAGTATTATCATACAGACAATTAACTAATAACGTATGATAAACGTAACGAAACGTAGGAAATATGAAATAATTCGTGGACGTTTCCTCTCAAAAATAGAAACAAAATTTATTAGATGTCTCTGGAGGACGTTTATTTATATTATGGATTCGACGGTCGTCGTATTTGCGTACGACCTAATCGCAATAACAATATTAAAAAATTTATTGTTCTTCGGTATAGTTAACAAAAAAATAAAATAAAATAAAAATCGTTACGACCGATTAGATTATTTTTCGCTTACTGGCTATATTATTAATATAATATACGTATACCTATTATATATAATATATAAAACACGGTTCGTTATGGTTAAAAATCAAAATGCGCGTTCCTATATATTATACATAATTAACATATTTTTGTTCTCGTAAATGATGCGTAGTGAAAAATAGAAAAAAAGTATAAAAAAAAAAAAAATATACACAATAATAATAATAATATTATACTAGTACCTATATACTTGATAAAATCGTTAAATTCTAAAAGGTACATTATTATTTAAGTAGACATTTAAAAATTATAATTTTATATATAGGAACTAATAACGGGACAGGTTTAGTCGGGACAGAGTAGCCCGGGCTTAGGTCAAGTAACAATTAATAATGATATATTGTCAACCAAACCTGACTAACCTAACGACAACAATAACAATAATATTATTTTTATTCTATACACTCGTATTATTTTAATAATTATTGTTGTTTTTCGCGTTCGCTGCTTCCTGGAGGAGTTCAATAGCCGTTTCGGTCTGATAAAAAAAAAAAAAAAAAATAACCCATCGATTATGTTATTATATTGGGAAACTATTCAAATGTGGAAAATAGATACTCACCTCTTCGTGTAAACGTTTTATCAGTCGGGCCCTGTCGGCTTTTAACTTGTCGATCACATCCGTCTGCTTAGCCGACAGCACTCCTCTGAATTCTAGTAGCGCTAGATGTGCGTCTTTTTCGCTGATTGCAGATTCCAACGCTTCTTGTCTGAAAACGGTAAATATTTATTCAAATATATATATATATTTATATATATATAGGTAGGTTTCAATGTGCATTGCGCGTTGTAAAGAAACGGGAAAAATATAATATTGTAGTAGTTTGTCGATTTTCTAAAATCGTTTATGCTAATGGCTCAATTCGAACGAGAAAATAAAATCGCGTTGAAGGAGTGCCTAGAATAGAAATAATACCTACAGTACAGTCTAAACGTATTCAATAATCTATTATTGCGTACACGAGTACACTGCATTTATCGTATAATTTAATCGGCATCTACTGTGTTCAAACGCGGTAAATGCGGAGAAAAATATGTTTACCAAGGTGCCGCGCGGGCATTCTCAAATTGTATAAAAATCGAAACGAACAATATATTACTTATACTTCCCCAGCGGTCTTATTTAAGATTAATTTTTGAAAAAATAAAATACAAATTCACACATTATTACATTTTGTTCACGAACACCGTATAATGACGTGTGAAATTCTCAAAATCGCATCTATTATCTATAGCTATAAAATTATACAATTTACTATTGCCTACCTATGCAGAATAATATATGGAAAGAATGGAAAACTCAAAATAAATACATTTTTGAAACTTAAAATGATTTCGGGCCAATTATTTTTTGTTTTTTTTTATGCCTATTGTAAAAACTAATATCTAAGTTTGATATATGTCTTATTATTGATAATTTTTCCGGAATATAATCGGCTCAGCTTTTTTTACTGTATTCGTAGTAAATTTTATAGTATATTAATCGATGATAAAAAATTTTGAAAGACAGTCAGTGACGGATGTGGCCACCAGTTGCCATCCCTGATTTATACCTATATACAAAGTGCACATAATAGTAATGGCTACAGGTTATAGGAAGGGTTAACATGTAGTGTCGGATAGACGAAAGTATTCGGACGACAAACTAAATTTCCCCGAGTTAAACATAATATGAGTGCATGCAGATAATGCATATTTCTATCAACTGCAATGAACTGAATATAATAATACGATCAATTGGTAAACGTACAAAACAATAATATAATACCTATGTGCGATTTTCTCACGACCCGAGTGCTAAAAATAATCGACATCAAGGTCTGCCCTGTGTATTTGGTCATTGGATTATTTCTAATATACGACGAATGGTGAATCGCACTCTATTGTCACGCCGAGCTACACGCGATCGTCGGAGATACGTCGCCGTCGAGCTGTCGAACAATAGCTAAGGGTCATGGCTAAATTACGGACACTCCGTCACCCCACGACGAATGCCGTATACTTACCTACTATTTATTTGTTTTTTTTTTTTCGTGATTTACTGATAAGGACTAAGATAACGTCGTCTTTGACGAGTGTTGCATATTATGTACGCGATGACGACTATGGCCTACATCATCAAATGTCATTGTATATTGAGCGGTAACTACACTAGACTAGAACCTTTTACCACTGGGTCTCCTCGTACCCAATATATTGTCATAAATTACAATATTATCGTATTTATGTAAAAAAACAAGCAATTGTATATCTAATATCTATAGGTTAAAAACATTCGCGTTCAGTATTCGCCTGACTCATAATTTCACACATTTTCCCGAAAATATTGAAATTTGTGTCCATATGATATTTTTTTAGTGACTTAACTATTTATTTTCTATTGAAGGAATCGAAACTTCTAATATTGCTTATTTACCATATGTATAGAGCAACAATTTCTGAATAGTTTTATTCCCACCGGTATATACATTATATAAGTGTCCCATAAAAAACGCAAGATATACATAAAACCATGGTTTATTGAACATTATCAAATATTTTTAATTCAGTATAAAGAGCAGATATTGTGTTGAATAGTGGAATACTATTTTTCAGCAAAATGACAAAATTTGTCAAAGTTTGCATCAAAATGGGTCGTGAAAGAAATTTTCTGGGCATCTCTAGTTATAATGCAATGGTGATCACAATTATTTGTCCCTGAAATTTTGTGATTTATAACCGTATGATATGCTATTTATTTATTTGAGGTCTCGTTTAAACCTCACGTTTTATTCAAAAAGCCACGAATATTTTCTGAGTTAAAAGTCGAGTAATTAAAAACAAATCATTGATAAAATTGAGCTATTCAAATTCGAAAATATTGTTAATAAAAGAAGAATATGTTAATAGATCCATAGGATATGTATTTTATTAAAAACATCACTATAATTAACTATACTAAAATAAAACATTATAAATTGCAGAATTCACTCTTTATGGCTAATGACCTATATGATATAATTTATTATTAATTTTTCTATTATAATATATGTCATATAGATTTGTGCCTGTGTTCCATTTTTTTCTGTAATTTTAAGATTCTGCGTAATATTGGCATGCGGCCAATTACAGATCAAGCGGAGGATTAACTCTGTCCAAAGTCTTCAATGTCGATGTAATTTTCATACACTCTCAGGAAGTGTACATGAATTCCGTACCCATGTTAGATAAGCGCTATACTGCGGTAATCTTGCCAGGGTCCAGATAGTCTGGCTATCTATAATCCAGAGCTTGTTAGGTATGGTTTAGGTGACACATTTCATCGAAAAATCGGACGAGTATGACAGACTCACTTCTGGGATATAACCAATCCCACCAGGTTCGTAGAACTGGGGTGGGAGGACACCGATCTCACTATTCAGTTGGGTCGCTCTCTCGCTCCCGCAGTAGGTTGTTTATCCTTTTGAACACTCCACCGTAGGATCTTCAAAAATGTATCGTAATATCGATGTTGTCCTAGATGTGATCACGGTATTATTCCATCCAGAATCCCCACCGTCTACCGTCCGTAAGCAATTTAGGTCGACCTTCAGAGTGCCTTGTCCTTAAGCCGCTCGGCCTAGAAATTTTATTTCAGTGTTCAGTCATTACTGTCCAGCGTACGAGTGCGGTCTGTTGGTTTGGATACACATTCTTTGTCATGGGTCTAGGTGTCTATCCTGGTTAGGTATCAGCCCTGGCTTATTTACCAATCATCCATGTATCGTGTGTTGTTTATCCTCGAGTTGTACTTTCGAGACGGCTCGATGGCACTTTCACCATGGGTAATTCATAGAGCTGATGTCTGTCCCTTAGGTCCCTCATCAATTCTCAGACTTCATGGGATATTTGGCTGAGAATGTGTTACGTTGCAGTCTGGAAGACCTTTGGCCTCATAATTGGACGCCGTACAACAATACGGGTTCAACTTTCCCACACAGTGTGTGACGGGAACACTGGGATCGTTGTATATCGGGTGAACCCATACCCTATCTAATCAGTTTTGTTACCAAACCCGCTCATCTAGATTGAATGGTCCAGTCTGTTCGAGAACTTCATGGACGAGACCCAGGCTCCTCCACCACATTTAACTGTGTGGAGTTAGCAGACTCATATCCGGGAACGTTTTGGTCTTCTACCGTAACACCATCTATTCCACATTTTCTCTATGGATATCGTAGCGAACCGATCCCTTTTAGAGTAGTCACCAGCGGTAATTTGGATGCCAGCCTCTGTTACCTTCATCGCCAAGATTTCCCCCTCGGGCACCATTCTAGTGGTATTTCAGATAAGCTTTGGCAGAGATCGGGACGCTATACGCTGGTTTGACCTTGGCTTCTCAGTCCACCAACTCCATCATTTTCAATTGAGACAGATAGCAACATCCGGCTTTCTGTCAACCATTTCGAGCACAGTTAGACCGTTATTATGGTTGCGGCTACCGACCGAGCCTTATACTGACCATCCCGGTAACTTGTCCAGCGGATCCTCTTTTATAATTGGTCTATCACCTCCCCAGGAGGCAACACCAACTTAAAAACATAAACAGTGAACACCGGTGAAAATTATGCTCGAGTTTATTGGGCCTAACCTGACACTTACACTACCTTTAAGTATTATGAATTTCAAATAATCTAATATCTTCAATTTTATATAATATAAACTATATTATATAATTTTATATACTATTGTTTTAATATCGATTCATTTTATTAAATTCCTATAATTTTTGTTTTCATTTTACATTGTTCCTTTAATAATATCAACAATTCTATGATACAGTGATTTATAATTGATATGGTTGACACGTCCCTTTATAGGTGACGGGTGTTCTACTTAAAGTGGATTTCTGCGGGCATATTAAAAATATCGATGTTTCATCTATTAGAGTTATTGATATAGATATAAAAAATTTTAAACTGATTTAAATATGATAATAACTCTACTTATAATCGACTATTTTACTTTTAAAATTTTTTTTTTCTTATTTAATCTTAAAATTTTTTTATGAAATTAAAAATTACTAAATATTTGTTGACCAAGCATTAAAATATTGAATAAAAAATTGAAAAAGTAAAAGGATTATGATTAAACGTTAATTTGTTGATAAATCGGATTATACGATAACTCACTACGATGGACAAGATATGGATACTTTTGGGTTTTAACTAAAATTTACTAACGTACTAAAGTAGACTAACGTCTACGATGATTTACATGCGTTTGGCTGCGTGTATGTTATCGGTGTAATATTATTATACGGTTTGTGGCCAGTCGGGTTTATACACATTCATTTACATACAGTTTCCTATATTTTGAAAATTACCTATACATGACTCTTTAAAATTAGGCCACTTATAGATTGGTCGATTATTTCTAACGTACTAACACTGAACACAGTATTTTATAAGAAGAAAACGGTATGAAATTATACTCCGAGGGTGAATTCCAGAGACCCTTAAGCCCGACCCTTTCGAGTAGAAATCAAATTATTATACGCATACTCATTCTTGTCTATACACATCGATGGGGCGGGTCGAAAGGTGTTTTTGGTCGGACTGTATTTTCTATACTGCTATATAGTTTGACTGTCCCAAATATCGGATTTCCTTGACATGCCATAATATATAATATATTACGGTTTAGCCACACCGTACATATTAATATCCCCAACTCGAAAAAGTACGTGTATATTAAAACCGATTGTTATCCGAACGGTAAAAATACCAATGATTTCGATATTTCAGTTATTTCTAAAATAAATTACAATACTGTATTAATAGCGTGTAGCATATTAATCATATCGAATAGATTCATATTTAAGGCCCTTGCAAACACAACATTTTTAATAGGTTATGTATATTAATTTTTATGAATAGTCTTAATGCCATTAGTAAATTATCATTATAATATTAGGAGCAGGGGTTAAAGTGGGGGAGAACACAAAGTAACTCAGTCTCCTTATCTTTAACGGTGGTTAAAAAGCGTCCCTTTTAACAATTTCTCTGTAAGATATTCTGGAACGCTCAAGTTATAACCAAATATTAATCAATATAATTCAGATTTTCTTTATAATTAAATCTTATAGTTTTTACTTTATTTTTATCAAATATTCAAATATGTTATTATTTTAGTTATATCAAATGTATTTAATAAAAATCACGGTCTAAGATAGAATCTTAAGCACACGACTGGATTACCTATTTGGCCCGTAGCACTAGTCGTGTTACTTTAAACTTATTTATTTTGCTTTAATATATAGTACACATAATAATATACATATCTGTATACTAAGATAATAATAATATTATATATTATAATATATATGCGTAATATATATATTTGATGTATGTTCTATTTTTATGAATTTCTGTTATTTAATGTTAAAAAAAACATATACTATAGAAAATAAAATTGTTGTGCCTATTTAAAAGTAAATACTTTATAATTGTTTTATTTTTAAATAGGTCTTTATTAAATAACGTAAAATTGAGCTTCATACATATATAAATATATAGGTACACAGTGTGATTTTTTAGGCATGCTCACCATGCCGCCCGAAAAAAGATTTTTTTTTCTTTTTTGGTGGTGGGAAGGGGGTGTGAAAATGCGATCAGAATAATATAATACTTCTCTTCAAAACTTCAAATAAACAATAAAAAAAAAAAAATGTAATCAACTATTTTTTCGTTTTGTCAATTAAAATTAATATTTTATAGTTTGTCGACTTAAAATTCCGAAAATTACTTCATTCAAAACGTGAATAAGCAAAAGAAAAAAAAACCATAGACTTTTTATTTGCCGACTGAACTTCATTTTGGCGACTGTTTTCCGAAGTACACCCCTCCCCCCAAATTTCCTCATCCAAGGGACGAAACTGATGCTTACCCCCACTTTTAACCATGTATAATGAGTAAATTTTAATTTTTTCTTAATCAATTTAAAGTGCTTATATTTTTGTGAAATAATTAATTTTTATACTATTTTTTATCTGTATGGTTTTTTTTAGTTTTTAGTTTTCTTAAATGGCAATCACTCCTTACTCGTATAACTTTATTATTATAAAAGAAGTGTTCTCTTTTAATATTTTGAATTTTTATAAAAATTATTCATTTCATAAAAATGTAGTATTGTTAGTGCTTTAAATGTTACATGAATTACATTTCAAATTTGTTTATTATTCAGGGTTAAAAGTGGGCATGCTTAAAAAAAATGTCTTTCCATATACATATTACATATAATGACATAGGTATGGAACGCTTAAACTATATATGGATATTAATTCCCCCAAGAATTTTTTTCCACTTTAAGCCTTAGTTAGGAGATAGAATTTTCGTTCGTCGGTTAGGATACTGGTGGGGGATATCTTAAATATGAAAGCAATGATAATTATTAATCATTACTTTATGTAAAATGATTTTTAATGGATCTAGGTGTATTAATATAACTAGTATTGTCAAAAAAAATATTTGAACATTTTATGACGTTACCATAACATGTATATTATCTCAGCGCAATATAGTAACCGTGGCAACATCATTTTATTATTTATAAACATTTTCAGTCATTAAAGATAGTTTTCCTTTACGCTTGGGTTTTACCCTTTAATAACAAGAAAAAAAAGATTACTTCTGTAATGTAACATATAGAACGAATTTTCTGTACTGTCTGAAAAAATCTGTACTCCAAAATTCATACTCAACTTCTCCCCAAAAAATTATTTTTAGAAAAATAAAAAATTAATAATGAAAAATTAAAAAAATAAACTTAAAATCTAAAATCCAAACTACTATAGTAGTTTTACTACTATAGTTATTGGTCATAAGTCAAAACGTATATTACACCACGTACATTAGGAATAGAAATTTAAATCAAGGGTGAAGCCGGGTCTGGGTTAGTATAATATATTATTCGACATTTGATTATATAATATTATGCTAAATAAATACAGCTAATAGTGGGAAAAGTTGTTTTTACAAGTGGGACCATTTTCCTCCAAAAATGAGGTTCCATTTCCTCCGCTATCCATTTTTTTCCACAAATAAAATATAATTTTCCTCCTAAAAATGTATTTCTTATTTATTTATTAATTTATTAAAATAAAATATACACTACAAGGCTGGACATTAACGAGTTAAAAGTTAAAATTAAGTTAAAAAGTTAAGTTAATTTTAATTAAGTTACTTAACGCGTTACTTTTTTTTCAGATTAACTTTTAACTTAATAAGTTACTTTTTTTTTATTAAAATTAACGTGTTAACTTTATACAAAAGCATCTAAATTAAGTTAAATTTTTAACGAAGAACAATGCGAATTTTTGAATGGGATTTTACTTTTTGGTACCTATACGCAATTTTAGTAGGTACTTACCTAGAATAGCATGTACGTAATCGTTAAGAATCGATGTACCACTCACGTACACGCCACGATACGTTGACCGTTCACGAATATTGGGCTAAGCCCGATCTTTTTAACTACATGGAGACTGGTATTTATGTCCATCCAGTATAGAAAATATATTGAAGTAGTATAGGTACTGCTTATTTTACACTATATTAGTGTGAATCAAACAATAATGTAGGTTTCTTGGCAGTTAGAAGTTATTTTCTGATTTCTTATTTATGCACGGGTTTTAAAATGACGTGTTGTATTTTTATTTTTACATGTACCTATACACTTTTTCAGGTAGAATAAGTCCCGAGTAGTTTTTTTGAGCGTAAAGAATAATCATCCTTTTTTACCTTTTTACGATATAATAATAAGTATATCGACTTTTTTTCCGAATTAGGAAATTTTAACTTTTAACTAACTTAAGTTACTTTTTTTTCAAAGTTAACTTTTAACTTTAAAAGTTAATAAAAAATATACGAGTAACTTTTAACTTAACTTAGCTTATATTATTTTCAATTAACTTAACTTAACGAGTTAAAAAATATC
>JAIPRL010000057.1:0-65263 GCA_025469235.1 Pemphigus obesinymphae | reverse complement strand
TTAAGTTACTTTTTTTTCAAAGTTAACTTTTAACTTTAAAAGTTAATAAAAAATATACGAGTAACTTTTAACTTAACTTAGCTTATATTATTTTCAATTAACTTAACTTAACGAGTTAAAAAATATCGTGAACTTGCCCAGCCTTGATACACTATATAGGTACCTACACTATACTTATTAGTTTTTTACTTAGTTACTGTTACAAAAACAAAATAATATGTAAAAATGATAATTAAATATTATTTTAGAAATTTATTAGGTATATTTATGATTTATCAATAATACATTTTTAAGTAAGTAGGTATAATAGATTTATGATGAATTATTTGGGAAAAATAAAAATATAACAATATAATATATAGTAATGAAATAGTATGTGGTAGGTCCACGATTCGAATCCCTTTACATCCAATTAATTTTTTGCACTTTTTTCATCATTTTTATTTATTATATTATATAGGTAATATTTTCATATATATATATATTATTAGTATAATCTGCAGTAGATAATTATCAAGTATATCCACCGAGGCTTCGCTCAGAATCATTTTTATAAAAATAAATTATTTATCATTGCTTCCAAATTCAATATATCTACCATGTTCCTACCCAACGAGTGACGTGTGGGTACAACCCTACTAAACGGATTTTTTGATTTTTTAGATTAAAAATTTAATTTTTTTTGGTAATAAAATAATTAAAGTATAAGTTTTTTATGCTATTAGTAAATTTATATTTAGTATATAACTAGTATATTTTTACATTATATTCATGTATACAATTTAAAAAAGTTTATTTTTTGAAACTGATAAATATCAATATTAATAGAAACCGGAATCTTGAAAATATGTATTTAGAACACATAGTTATTGAAATACGTATACGCAGTTAAAAATATATTATTTAGGTTCACAAAATATTTATAGTAAATAATAGATAATCGTTTTACGGAGTAAGACTACAATAGGAAATATTGTATACTCAGAGAACGTTGCACGTTAGTGCAAATAAATTTTCAATGAAAAACACGAATTAATATTTATCATTTTTATGTAGGTACTTACATTTATGTAAGTATGATGATATGTGTGCAATGTGCATAGTGCATACGTATGCACCAAATAGCGTTTGAAATGTGTGAATTTGTGGTAATGTGAATGATTATTATTTATTAGTGTAAATAAGCTTTTTACTAAGCATTCATAATTTTCGCACACGCATATACAAAAACAAACGCAGTGTATATCATTATTCTTCAAAATTCTTATCATTAAAATCACTTCACAGGAAAAAGGATAGCACATTTTGGTTAGACATATTTTGATAATTGTTTTTAATATAAATGAGAACATTTTGCAGGATAGATTAAATTAATTTTTGTGGTTTTAACTATATTTTTAGATGCACTATAATACACAAATGATAATTTTAAAACAATAATTACACTTTATAGGAAAGGAAACATATATTATAAATCAAAGTTAAAGCCAACCTATAGTTATTAGTCTTTTTTCAGTAAAAATATGTAAATATAGTTTAACTCACACAGCATGGATATATTTATTGAATGTTTAGTAAATATTTGAAAGAAAATAGTAGAAGTTTAATAAATAGATATTTAATTTCCATTTATAGAAGATTGTTAAATATTTATACAATGTTGTATAAATATATTTTGAGCCAAAAATATTTATGCAATATTAAAAATTAACATTTATTAAATATAAAAATAAATAAATAAATAAAAAACGTGCATTTATTCATTTTCATATTTATTCATTCGGCGGAAAGTATACGCTGTACATTTTGCAACAAATTTATTTTCCTTGATCTGGGGTTTGAACCTACCTACCTAAGCATCAAAGAAAGACGCATTAACAACCGAGCTACTATTTATTGATGAACGTGTTAATGGAACATCGGGTTTTTGTAACAATGTGAATTTATAATATTACATAGGTACCTACTAGGTAGGTAAGTACTAGACACATATAAATGTTATCCAATTCTTATAAATTACTCTTCAAACTAATGGTAGTAGAAAGCTAAAATTTTGAAGGGTAAAAAACAACGGCCGTTTATTTTGAGTTCTAAAAATGCATTTTTATTTATTACTATTATTTTATTATCTTATTAAGCTGTTCAGCTATTCGAATAATTATTATTATATTATCATCTCATTTCTAATAATAAGGAGTTCTAGTTCAATATGTACCTTGATCGTTATTTCCGTAAATCACAATTTTGTGCATAAAATGAAGGTACCCGAGCCGGGCTCCTCCACACCACACGATTCTAAGGAGTATTATATAGGCAACTTATTATGCTATTGAAAAACAGCCTTGTGCTTGGGTGAGTCATAAATGATTATTAGTGTTAGTAATCTGTATTGAGATATTTCCATTCATCCCCAAGCCAGCGCTCAATAATATTTGTCGTATAATGCCAATTCAAAGAGTAAAGACGATAACAAAACTCGTTTATTTTAGTGTTCGTCTATTATGAATACCTATTGAATTATTATCATGTAGGTACGATTATTATTGTCAATATAATAATATATTATTATAAAGGTAATATAATAATACGGTAAATATGAAAATGAAAAATGTGATTCGGTCGTCCTCTCGAGTAAGTACCTAAGTAGCAATGAAGAATCTATAATAGGTACCTAACTAATACCATATTGATTAACTATAGCAGTGTTTCCCAAAGTGGGTGATATTGCCCCCTTGGGTGCGTTAGAACCATCCAGGGGGAGGGGACGATGGAAGCTACAAGCTGAATTGGTGGGCATTGGATTATAAAAATGGGCGGTGGTTGATTAGATTTCTTTTTTTTTTTATTTAGGTATATTGTAATTCGTGTGATGTGTAAAATTTTATATTTACATTGTATGTATACATAATTATTATCGTTATCGCAATATTATATACTATTCACATCTTATCAAATACTGGTCTCGGAATGACCCGTATTATCTGAATTATATTAATATTTAATGAACTTGCCGTACATCGTTTTTATGTTTGTCGTGTATAATTTTATTTACGTGTTTTATATATTTTTCTATAAAAGCATCTACGAATAGAAAGTATGTATTTTATTATTAAATTAGTTTTAAAACATGTAATGCTGATTACATGGCTAATAACTTCCTCAAATAATAGATATGGCTGAACCGAAGAAAAAAATGTAGGCAATATAATGTTGAATATTTGAAGTACGGTTTCATTCAATTGCCTACAAATATTACACAACCGATGTGCCTCATTTGCCAAAAAGTTTTTTCCAGTGGAGCTATGAAACCTTTAAGACTACAAGAACATTTAATAAAAGTTCATGCTGATAAAAAAAATATGGATTTATTTTATTTTCAAACACTAGGAAATAAATTTTTGAAATAACCGACGTTGGTCAATATGTTTTCAACATCATCTAAACAAGATGACTATAGGTCACGTGCTTCATATAACATTTCATTACTCATTGCTAAGTCTGGAAAATCGTATACTATTAAAGAAGAACTTATTCTACCAACCATAAAAGAGGTAATTACTATAGTAATGCATAAACGAGCACCCAATGTATTTGCTGTACATTATGTTATTCAACGACAACATTTAGTTGCCAAAAATTTGAGCGAACGGTTACATACGTCATTACATTATGCAATTACAGTTATCAATAAAATAAAAAATAATTCATTAAACGAAAAATTGTTTGGAAAATTGTATACTGAAAACGATGAAGAATTCAATCGTTTGATATTTCCCACGGAAGTGCATTGGTTATTAAAAGATGCTTGTTTGGATAGATTCTATAAATTATTTCATTCAGTGATGGAGTTTTTAAAACCAGAGACGACATTTTATGAGGCAATTTAATTAATTGTAGAAGTGATATTGCTTATTTGACTGACCTATTCAAAAAATTTAATAAAACAAATTTACAGCTTTAAGGTAATGATCTGAATTTCTGCATTTCTAATAAAACTTGTTATGTATAAAAGAAATATAGGACGAAAGGAATGGAACAAAAAAAAAATGAAGATTTAATTACTTATTGTCAACTCTACATTCCGATTTCAACAAATGATTTTAAGATATTCTTAGAATGGATATACCCAACTGTTTTTTAGATCCCTTTTATTTATAATTATTATAACATAGATAGCCCACGTCCATGGACAATATGGAAACATGCGAATTAATAGCGGTGTGACTCAATAGAAAGCATACTTGGTTTGTTCATTCAAATAATAATAGTTATTGTGGAGACAATATTTATTTTATTACATTGTGATCGGACTTCTGAGTATGCAAGCGACTTATGGAGCCTTAGTCAAAACACTGAATAAAACGGAAATAATAATAAGATATGCGATCCAAGTGTTCCAAGGCGCGGAGCTCGCAGTTGCAACTGTTTATATATTTATATGGCTCCGGTTATCTCTAGGAAAACAAACAGTCCGTAAAGTATTCTAGATTATATTTCGCGCGGTTCCGAGCTTCCCGAAACAGTCCAATCAATTTTCAAAATTTATTGTTATTCAGCTCATAATACGCAGCTCACAGGAGGAGTTTTTTTAACACTTCCCGGGCCTTACTTTTTCGGCACATCCCGGAAGCTACATAGTATGAGCGGAAAAATAACAAATTGATTAGATCTACTTACATTCGATCTTTCGCGTGAAACTAACTGTGGAAGAAGTCATAGGTGCTCAAAAGATCGGGCTCGGACTGATGTCAAAGTATATTGTACACTCCGGTATATAACATTCTAAAAGTCATTTGTTTTGGTATTCTCCAGGGGGGGGATATGTCCCTCTCCTTCCCCCCTAATGGGCACCAATGTACAAGAGCATTAAGCAAAAGGGGTAGTAGATAAATCACAAGGCGCTATAGATCTACTTCCCTTTGAGTTATGAGCAATCTAAAATTTGATTTAGGACTATTAAAAAAGTGACTTTTAGTATGTTAAATACCCTAGGGTGCAACACATTTTGCCACCGTTCAGAATCCACTTTGGCTGTTATTGAATGCGCTGCAGCATTTCAAAAAGTTTCCCCTCCTTCCTTTGCAGTGCCTGTATATCATTACTCAAACTTTTATGTAACCACAATTCCTATACTACGTTTGTGTATTCAAACATTATCACAGACTATGCGGATTGAAATGTATCAATAATATATGATAACAATAAATAATATAAGAATAACAAATATCATGGAATAAAAAAGTAGTAACAGCGCATTCTGTTATCAAGAATCAATTACCACAGAATTCTGGCTCCATTTGAGATATTTAGGCGTTTCCATTATTTACTATTGCGTGGTCTATCTATATGTAATCAATCAATGCTAAATGCTAATACTATTGATTATATATAATCATTGATTCATAATACGATTTTTCCATAATATGTACGAGGGAATGATCGAAGCACTTTTTTAAAATGGTTTTTGATTCATTAGATATTATTATTAAATTTTTTTTGAAATTATGAAAACTTTGAACGATTTTTATAATAAATAGGTATATAAAAAAATGTGGTTCGATCATTCCTTCAAGTATGTAATGAAGAATCTATATGTGTTTTGAAAATTATTACCAGAGCACGTGACGGATTGTTGGAATTAGAATGAGTAGTTTTTGATAAAAAATAAAAAACCAGTGGTGTTCAGGCTCTTAATAAAATATGTAAAATGAATATAAAAATTTGAAAAATTTCAGTACAATATTCCAAAATTTGCAAAAAAAAAGAAAAAAAAATGTAGGTATTATGAAACGAATTTGTATCAAATCAGATTTTGATTATGTAACTTATTAAGAAGTATGCCAATGCACCAACTTCTAAGCCCTGATAATAATATAGTATCTAGTACTATACGTAGCTTTTTTTCGATATATATATATATATTTTTTTTAATATTTTAAGTTATTAAAAAAATAATAAAGAAATTATTTATATTAATACAGTTTTTAAAGTTTTGTTAAACACGTTTAAGTGTATAAATCTTCATTCTCCCTAACAAAAAAAAAAAAACGTATGGTGCTAGATAATGTTGTACTTTATAATTTTTTATATTTTAATTATTTTTATGTTATTTTTAAATTGATAAAAATGATAAATGTAAAAAGAATAGGTACTTCCAATAAAACTGCATAAATAAATAAAAATAATAATAATTCGTTATCGAAAAATGGATAGGTACACATATTATTACTACTGGTGCATGTATTCTGTTAAAAAGTTGTACACAAAAATATATTTATAAAAAAAAGTATCATTGTAAAACCAATACCGTTAAACTGTTAATCTAAAATGATACTGAAATAGGATCACTTATAAATGTATATAAAAATTTTTTTTTTAATAAAATAGCATAATAAAAAAAACATTGAACAAAACTAATATTATTTGTTTCATTAAATTACCTTAATGTAGATAACTCTTGGAGTTTTGATCGCCTTTCGGACTGAAGACTGAATAGCTGTTCCTCTAACGCCTCTAATCTCTTGTAGAGTCCACGACAATTTTTGCATTGGTTTTCAGCTAAAGACAAACGCTCTTCAAGTTTGCAGACCTGATTAAAAATATATTTAACGTAAATATAATTATTATGTTCAATGTAGACAATTATAGTTTTAAAATAATATTCATAATTTATATTCACCAAACGTTATTAAAGTTACTAAGGTTTAATTGTTTTAGCATTATAGTATATTGATATTTTTAGACTAATGTTATGAAATCATAAATATTAATATTATTATATCATAACAAAATACAAGTATAATTTATAGTTAAAAATAATATATGTTTTTTAAACTTAAAGGAAAGCAACAAACATACACGTGTGTTAACTTATTGTCGATACTGTTGCATTCATATAAATGTACGGCGTTACTATTTATTATGTCATAGCTAGTACAAAAATTTAAGGGGCTTCCACGCTACCACATTTTTGGTCAAAACTATTCATTCTAAGTTCAACACTCCGGCACGATGCATACACACTCCGATAATAATTTTGAAAACGTATACCGATTTTTCATTACTTACTCTAGGGAATGATCGAACTACATTTTTTATTTTCATATTTTATATTATAACCAAAACCATTTAAAGTTTCCAAAATTCTCAAAATTTTGAACTTAAATATCTAATTAAATAAAAACAATTTTTTAAAGGTGTTTCGATTATTCCCTCGTAAATGTTATTGCAAATTCGAATATTGTTTCAAAGTCAAACTTGATGTATTCATTGCGACGTTCTGATGGAATTAGAATCGTCTATTTAAGTAAAAATATACATTTTTTCTTGTTTATAAAAAAAAAAAAAATAGCTGATATGTGTACGCAGGTACTTATCTTATGTTATTTTCTTATCAGTTATTGCAATATGCTATCTCCACTATATCACTTAATACTTACCAGTTAACATTTCATCAATAATAAATAAATAATTAACTTAATATAAGCTAAACAGAATTATATTTAAATTTATATTATATCACTTAAGTTTGTATGTGTCAATTCAATAAAGTATTATTTATTTTTATTTGTTAATAAATAAAGGTACCAATTGTAGAGAAAGAAAAGAAAATGTTAAAAATAATAACAAAAAGCCATCAGGTACCTACTGAAAACGGTAAAACAATAACAGTGGGGAAAAATATATAAAACATATATCGAAACTCAATTAATTTATTTTGGACTGAAGTAAAATTAAGGAAAACTGTTTCCAAATCCATAATTAAATGCAATTATGAATAAAGAATATTATGTTTGAATTTCGTTTTTTAATTGATTCTATAAGATATTATACTATATATTCACATGTGAATTTTAAAGGGTTCTGTATATTACATTTTTAAGGAATTTCAAGAAAAATAAAAGTAATAATTTATAAATATTTAAGTATATTTTAAATGTAATTTAAAATTACTTAGTTCTCTGTCAGCATTATTTTTTATTGTTTTGTAATAAGGACATTTGTTATCAAAGTCGTTTTACATAAACAAATTTTTCTCAGGCTGTGGTAAATAAACTATATTTGTAAACAATATGTAGATAGATTACATAGATAATTCTACAGATAATCTATAGATAATATATATAATTATCTACGTTCTACAGGCTTCATTTTTTCCATATCACAAATATAATCGATGATTTAGCATCTTTTATAAAAAATAACTTTTATGAACGATTGTATATTTTTTTTAAAAGACAATAGTAGAACATAAATAATTTTTCTATGAGATTGTAAAACATTTGGTTTCTTAATTATGACTACAGCCCGTGAAAATATTTTCTCACAAAACCGTTTTTTACGATTTTTTACGGCGTCCTCTTAATTTCTTATCATTTTTATATACAAAATGCCTATTTGTCCATAATATTATACATATTAATTATTAAGAGAATATTAGCATAGTAATTTTTAAGGGGTTCTGCATAGGCAATTTTTAGAATATTTCAAGAAAAATGAAAATCCAACGATTGAAAAATGTTTATGTGCATTTTGAAAATTTATAATAATTGGTCTCAATACTATTCTATAATTATAATTGTTTATTGTAGTTATTTTTTTTTTAATGTATAAAATTTTATTAAAAATATTACTTTTGCATTTCTCATTTATAACAATTTAAAAAGATCGTAGAAAGATAAAAAAAAAAATGATAAATAACCACATTATTTAGTGCCATTTTGTAAAATGTGGATTTAAAAATGTTTTATAAGTTTTAAAAAACTAACTTTTTGATATTTTTAAATAAATATAACTTAAAAAAATTTAAATATCGAAAAAAGACTACTTAGCGTACTAGATAATGTTATAATCTATAATTTATTTTTGTTTCATATTTCTTGTTTGTAAGTTGTTTAAAATGAGAAATTTTAACATGAGTTTTTCATTAAAAATTCTTTGTGCTGATATCTTCTTGAGGATGCCAACACGCCCGTTTTTAAGGGGTTTTGTATAGGCAATTTCTATTAAAACTTTTTTTTTAAATTAAAATCCAACAACTAATGAATATTTTAATATATTTTGAAGTTGCTTAAAAATATTCCTATGTTAGTACTATTTTTCATTATCGTGTAATTACGATATTTGTTTTAAGAAAATCTATAGTGTTTTCGTATTTCCAATAGTACACATTGAATAATAAATTATCGTAGGTTAGCGATTTTAGTACCATTAAAAAGATGTGAACATAAACTATGATCAAACGTCAGGGTGTAACGATCAACTAATTATATCATGTTCTTTAAACTGATGAAAAACATAAAAAAATATATCATTAATTATCTTATTATTTTCGAAATTGTACAATCTACAATTCTACAATTTCAAATAAAATTAAAAAAACTAGCGTACGATCATAGTTTAACCAAGGTTTACCAAAATTTTTAACCATACTATTGGAAGTGTGTGATGGTGTTTTCCACCGAGGTTTGATCGAGTGCAGCATTCTCTTAATATATTATACGTATCAATGATAATGGATATTTTAAATTTAATATGTTTTATGTTTTAACCGTAAGAAAATAAACTCAATCATAATTTGATCGATTTAATACCTGGTCCTGTATGTCTTTTCGTTTGATCTGCTCTTGGAACAAGTCATCTTCACGCTCCGATATAATAGTCACGCTTTCTTTGAGTGCTTCTTGCAATTCTTCGATGTGATCGTTTTTCATTTGTATTACTTCTAACAATTCTTCCAGTTCCTCTGTGAATTTGGCTTCTAATTCGCCTCTGAGGTGTCCGATGTTACTGAGCAGCGCTTCGACATCTTCAGGTTGATCTGTATTCTACGTGAATGGGGCGTACAGGGATTGGAGTAATAACAACAAATAAATATAGAGAAAACAAAAATAATTGGTAACTACAAAAATAAAAGTTCAACAGCTGGCCCTTCTTCTAAAAACAATTTGCCGATATTATAACACTTCCTTTCCTTGGGATTTAATAAATATTTACAATATGTTAATATTATATAATAATAATTAAGTATGAAATTAGATTAATATCATCGCTGTCGCGAATTTAACGAGGTAATTTATGTATATACAATTACAATGTTTGTGATTAAAACAAAAATAAAAAATCAAACCAAAAAGAAACTAAATCAATTATTCGATAATAATAATCAATAAGTAAATCAGTGTCTTCAAACTTAACTAAATTGTGACAGCACATACGGTTTTCTTCTTGTAATTGAAATAAGTCTTATAAAGAGATATGATTTAAGTAAAAAATAAAAACAACTTAAAAATATAATTATTTGGTTTTGCTTATTTATTGGAATAATCCTTTTAAAAAGGTTGCTGGGCCAGGCTGTTTACGTGCGAAACAAATAAATAATAAAATGAAAATAAAATTAATGGAAAGATAAAGGAAAAGTTAGGTAAACAGTTTAAGGTTAGTATAGTTTTCATATGATGTGCTTACACGTGATTAGAAAATAACGCCAAATGATTAGACAGTTAAACTTTAAAATTTAAGAAAACATTGAGTAATTTATACTAAAATAAACGATGAAATATCCATAAATTATTAATAAATTTGGACATTTCTTTATACTTAAGTGAGTTATTACTTTGTTAGTGAAAGCTTTAATTATAGTTTTTAAGTTCGTTAATGGCGTCGTTTTCAAAATAAATTATTGGGCGGTTACCTCATCATCTTTTTTCGGTTGTCTCGATGGATGTAGTTGTTGTTGTTGTTGTTGAGACGGTGGGTGCGGTCCTCTCATTTTGGATTGTGCATTTTTCAATGCCCTAAATAATTTTTAATAGACATTGAAAATATAAACTACGAGTGAAAATAAAATATAAAAACTCACTCTTGCAATTCTCGGATTTGTTTTTCTTTTGCATTTTGTTCTTCCTGTCCCATTTGGACGACTTGCAGCAGACGTTCCATATCCGTCTGTGATCTACTCGCCTCTTCTTTGGATTTTTCCAGTTCCTTTTGTAAACTTTCGATCTGACTTTGTAGTCTTTTGATTACATCGCTGTCACCGGCTTGTGATTTGCCCTAAAAAAGTATTCGTTCGTAAAAACAATATTCGTTTTTTAAAAATTACGACATACTCTATTTATTTGAGATTCCAGTAAATCTAAATTTTCTTTTCGCTTTTTTAATTTTATGTCTAATTCCGCTACGTGTTTTTCTTTTTCTTCTAATTGTCTCGACCGACCGTCAACACTTTTTCTCAGTTCTTCGAGCTGTCGTCGCTGTGCCTCCAGTTGTCTCTTCTGCTCTTCAAGTTGTGCTTTTAACGAGATTGTCTCTTCGTTTGATTTCGACGAAGTTAATTGTGCTTTCTTCTGGGCTTCTTGTAATTCAAGCTAATAAATTATATAAAATATATCATTTATTCATTTATATTAATTCATTAATTAATACTATTATCTATAATTTATGAGGAGAAAAAACATAAATAAAACGAAAAAAATATAACATTTATTATTACGTAAAATTGGTATAAAAATAAAAATAAATACATACAAATAATAAAATTATTATGAAAATATAAAATTAAGATTGATATAGATTAGAAGTCCAACCTGCTTCTTTTCGAGTTCATTTCGAATTTGTTGATTTTGATGAGATACTTTGTCCTTTTCCAACGCAATATTTTTGAGCTCACTTTGTGTATGATCTAGTTCGTCCAAAAGTTTTCTTACATCTTCTTTCAAGGCATTATCGTTCGACGTAGCTGATACCTGAAGTTGTTTTTCTAACGTGGAAATTTTAGATATTAATTCGTCTGTCTTTCGTTTGTTTTCTATCTGTTGCGATTGCAGTTGCTTTTTAAGCTCGTTCATAGTAGCTTCTTTGCTGGCGACTTGTTGCTGTGCAGACTGCAATTTTTTTTGGAGCTCTTCAGTCATTATGCGTTGTGCGTCCATCGATTTTTGTAGGTTACTTCTTTCGCTGTCCACACCCTGGTCTCGTTCTCTCAACGCCATCTGCATTTGTTGTATTGCTTGCTGAAGCGTTTTAGCTTCTTGTTCTTTAATCGACAGGTTTTGTCGACAAGCATCTAATTCTTTGTCCTTTGTCCTTATTAAATCTCTTAAACGAGATGAATCTTGTTCAACATTTTGCTTGGTGTTCATATCTTGATTTCTGAGTTCAGCCTTTAATCGTTTAACTTCATCTTTTTCTAGTTCCAAACTCCGTTCGGATGTTTGCAATTTGTCTTGGCATTGTAATAACACTGATTGAGATTTTTTTAACATGTTTATTAACTCATCCCGTTCTGAAGTTACTTTTTTCAAGTCTGCATCGAGTTTAGACATTTGTCTTTGTGACTCTTCCAAACGTTTTTCACTATTTTTCATCTGTTTCAATAGTTCTTCTCTTTCTGTCAGTATAATACTTGAACTATCTAGTCGTGATTTCCATTCTTGCAATTGTTTTTCCTTTATTTCAAGTTTTTCTTTGAGAACTTCTTTCTCTCGCAATGCTTGATTAAGATCTTGTTGAACTTTAACGATATTTTCTTTTACCTGATGCTCAGAATTTGATTGAGACATTTGATGCTGTTCAAGTGATCTTTTAACTTGATGCAGTTCAGTTTCTAATTTCAATTTCTCCTCAGAAATTCTATTACATTTTGCTTGACTTTGTTCCAGACGGTCTCTCAACCGATCTTCAGACATGGTGCGGTCGAAATCTCCAAAGTCTTTGCACGTACTCTGAGATCGACCTAACACGGGCTTATCTCTCATAAATCTATCATAGTCTCTTTCTGGTTTAAATTGTATCAATTCAGCTTCTACACGGACCAAATCGGTTTTTAACTTTTCATTTTCCTTTTTCAGTTTATCAACATCCATTTGAGTTCTATAAAGTTCCATTTCGGTTTTTTCATGTGACTGTTTAGTTTTTGCATATCGATCCTTAGTTCTTTCTAAATCGAAGCTATTTTGCTCTCCAACCGTAGCAATTTCAATTCTCAGTTTGTCATTATCTGTTACTAGTTTGTCACATTTCATTTGTAACTTTTCATGATCCAATATAAGTTTTTCATTTTCTTTTTTAAATTTGGCATAGTCTGATTTACTTTTTTCCAATTCCATGTTTATATCATGCATTTTATCTTCTAATTTCTTACATGTCAACTGTAATTTTTCTGATTTTTCCATTTCTTGTGTATATTTATTTCTGAATATTTCCAATTCTTCTTTTATTCTCTCTTGTTGGCGTACTGAATATCTTTCAGCTTCTTCTCTAAAGTTTGACGCCTGTGACTTGTATGACTCAATATCTGATTGTGATTTTTTATATTCAACCATTAATTTGTTATATTTCTCCGCTATTTTTTCTAGTTCCATAGAAAGTCTATTTACATCTTTTTGTTGGTCTTCAAGTAATACTTGAGTTTTAGAGACTTGAGAATGAGCTCTTTCCATTTCATATGCATTATTCATGGCTTCAGTCTGTAATTTATCTCTTTCTGCTGACAATCTCCTTACGTCCATTTGTAATTTGTCGCACCGTTCTTTCATTATGTCTAAGTTATCCATAAGGTGATCTTTTTCATCTTTGAATTTGTCTTCTACGTCTTTAGTTCTTTCTAATTGCATTACTAGTCTGTCATACGATTCCTGTAGTTCTTGTATTTCGGATTTAGATTTTCGTTGGTCGTCTCTAGCCTTCATGGCATGTAATTGTAATTTTTCCATTTCTAACTTGACATCATCTCTTTCATTCTCAACTGTTTCTAAGGTTTTTTTCACTTGATACAGTTCATTTTGTAACCTAAAATATATTGGCATTAATAATTTATTAAATTATTTATAAGTAATACCGTATAAATTTTACCTATCATATTTCTCCATTACTCTATCTAACTCGTCTTTAGCACTGTTTTTATCTTGTACGGCTTCATACATTGCCTTCTGACACTTTTCTAATTTTTCTTTTTGCAAATCAACTTCATTCATACTATCTTCCTTCTCAAGCTATAACACATATAATAAAATATTAATTATATAAATAATTATTATAAATAATAACAATTATTAAAATAAAATTTAAATGTAAATTGATTGTATACATTTGAAATTGTTTTTATTTAATTTTTCGTGTTATATTATATAGGTATAATATATATTATACACCTATATTAGTAATTATTTTATGTAGTACAAATTTAAAATTAATATCTTATTTACAAGATTTTGAATAATAAAAAGCTTAATAATGTTTTTTATATATAAATACCAGTATTTGTAGAATAATTTTAATTAAAAATTATTATTTGAAGTGGGTAACTAAAATACTAAATATTTTTAATTTTAACGATTTAATTAGAAATTAAAAATATTAAATAGTATTAAACTATTTGTAGTAATGTAAGCATTTAATTGAATCACCTGTGTCTTTTTGAACATAGATTGCGCCTTCTCAAGTCTTTCTTCTGTAAGATCAAGTTCAGCTTGAATCTTTTCTTTTTCCCTTTGGTATTTCATTATTTGCGAATGGAATAGATCAGCATCATTTTTATTTTTCTCACTATCATCTAATAATTGATTTTTCTCTTTTTGTAATCTGGCTACCATTGACTAAAAATATAATCAATAAAAAAATATATTAAAATTTGAAATGATATATTTATTTAATATATTAAAATTTGTTTACCTGACTTATTTCATATTTAGCTTTTAAGTTGTCGTACTCTATTTGAATAGTCTCTTTGTCTTTCTGTATACGTGCAGCTTGCCCAAGTGCTTTGTCTAATTGTGTTTGTAAATTTGTTAGTTCAAATGTATTTTGTTCCTTTTCAATGTGCCACTAGATGATACATAAATTTATATTTATAATAAACGTTATTAAACAAACAAAAAATATTCTAAATAGATTTTGAATTACCTTTCTGAGTTCACTTGTAGCTTTATTTAAAGAGTCCTGCACTCTATCGGTTTCTCGTTGTGCATCGTCTAACGCCATTTGTAGTTTTTCTTGCTGAAGCTGTGCTTTGCCTAATGTGCTTTGTGATCGTTCTAAATCTTCTTTAGTTTTTTCTAACTCGACCAGCGCCTTTTCTCTTTCAGCAAGAATTCTAGTCACACTAGATTGATTTCTATCGTATTCCTCCTTGACATTATTAATCTCACCTTGGGACTTTTCTAGTTTCGTTACTAATCGATATATTTCACCTTGAGACATTTCATGTTTTTCCTGTAATGCCTTTATCTCGCCCATCAATTTATCATTATCAGCTCGAGTAATGCGGAGATCTGCTTGTGCTGTTCTTAAGTCAGTCAGTGCTTTGTCCGCTCTGTCTTGTACTCTATCCATTTCTTGTGACTTGGTCAGCGTACTTCTGCCAAATGTTGTCTGTGATAACTCTAAATCTTGTCGCAGCTGAGCATTTTCTAGTTCTAGTCTAGCGAATTTTTGTCTCGTGTATTCCCAATCCGCTCCACTCCTGTTTACTTCACTAGATGCCTTTTCTAATTCGGCCTTTGATTTTCCAAGCTCACTTTGTGATTGTTCCAAACGTTCTTCCAAACGATTTTTCTCACAATTTGCTCTATTCAATCGAGTATGGAGCTTTTCAACTTCACTTTCTAGTGAGTGGAGTTTCAATTTAAAATCAGCAATATCTCTTTCGTGTAAGTCTCGTTCTTCTTGTCTATCTTGTTCAGCTCTGTCCCTTTGTTCTCGTAACTGGTTCATTTGTTTCTCTTTATCGCCTATTGCCTCTTCCAAACTCGTAACTGCACCTTCTGATGAACACTGATGTGCTTGAAGTGATGCTAGTCTTGTTCTAGCCATTTCTACTTGGTTGTCTTTTTCTTTCAATAAATCTTCTAAATTTTCAATCTAAAATTTAAAATAAAATACATGTTATAATGGAAAAAGAAATTTCACATTTTATGACAAATCTACTTACAATAAATATTGTGATGAACTATTAAGCCGAACAAAATAAATATTTGCACTTTATTGTGTAGTAAAAAAAAAACTAATAACGCAGTAATAAATATATGCAAACTATTATAAATAATGAAAGGCACCATAAACACAAAACTTAAACTATCTACATAAAATACAAATAAATAAATAAATAAATAATAAAAAATATACTAAATACAAATTATATTGCTAAAAAAGCACAACAAATGTGGTCTAGAGTATTACATACTTTTCTTTGCAAAACATTAATTTTTCTGTCCTTAATATCCACGTGATCCTTGAGTTCATTTATTTCACTAGTCACTCTGTTTTTATCCTGAGTAGCTTGTAAAGCAGTTTGAGTCTTTTTCTCAATTACACGATTTTTTTCTTCTAGCCGTGAACGTAATTCTTCAACCTGTAAAGATTTAAAGAACATTAATATAAAGGTAAAATATTGCATGAAAACTCGGATTTGTTATAAATCTGAAACCCACAAAAGTATTGTTAGAGGAATAATATGTATATTTATAGATAGCTAAGTTGATTCATATTCCTAACAAATAATTATTATAATATATATTTATATCTATATGTTTATTTTAAAACGACTATAGTATTGCCGTCGTAATATTGTTTTGTGTTTTAACATCATTACAATAGTTTTGCACAGTGCAATATAAGTCGAATGAAAATGTAAACAGATGTAGAAATAGAAAAATATAAACATGCATACAAAAATAAAACCATAACAAATTTAGATCAAATGAAAAAAAAACCGATAAAACTGTAGGGAAAGTTTTAAATGGTAATCCATTTAACACATATTGAATAATTTTTACACAATTTTGAATTCATTTACATTTTTAAATTATGAGTTTATTAACCTATGTTAAACAGATCGCCATGAATATGTTGCATTGTGTGTAGTTTTGGATGCCTAACCCGGTTTACCTTATAAACTAGTATTTTATTTTAAATCTCTTTTTTCACTTTACGGCGATTAAAAACGCTTAGTAGCTTAGTATGCATTTGGTAAATAACCCAAATGATAAATTGATTGTTTTAAACTTACGTCCGCCTGTAACATCGTGTAATGTTCTTCTTTTGCACTCAACGACTCTTTCAGCACTCCAATATGCCTTTGGTAGTCGGTGTGTTGTTCTTCCAGTGTTTTCATTTTGGCGCTCATTGCCACAATTTCTTGATCACGTCTTTGGATTTCCGACCGGAACTCTTCTAACTGTACACGATACCAATATCACATTATGCAACTACACCGGGCTGTTATATCCTCTCAATGTCACTCAAATTAACGTATATTAGATAATAATATATTGATTTTAGCACACACCATTATACGAAAAATTATTAACTTATTTAAATGATTTTGGGATGTGAATATCAATACAAATATTTTCAACACAAATCATGCATGAACAAAATATAATCAAGTAGGTAGTCTATGAATACATTAAACATATGTTAATATGTTTTGGTATTTTATAGGTTATCAAACGTGCACTTGTCAGTCATATGGTATAGGCCAATTAAATACAAATTTACAGTTTTAAATTTTGTTACTTATAATTTAATCATTATACTTGTCTACAATATTTATATAAATACATTTTATTATTAATATTATCAGATTAGTAGTATCAAATATTTAAATGTACATTTTGATTACAAACATATTAATAATTATTATTGAATTTCATGAATTATGATAACACAACTACTATTTGTTTTTAAATAATATTGACAGTCTAAATTTCCTAATTTTATAAATGTTAATTGATAAATTAAATTGTATATATATTTGAAATTAATTTTTCAAAAAAAAAAATATTAATAGGTACTGTAATTTCCAGAGTCTGGATTTTTATGCACTATATATATATTTTTGGAGTATGTAGTATGTAGTAGTTTGACGGGATTAAGAAATTTTGAGAATCTATTTAGAAGAGAAGCATAGAAAAAAGTTTATAGTGCATATAAATACATATTTTAGGAATAACAGCATATTTAAGAATTTGGAATATTTATATTTCGTAAAAATGACTATTTTAACCTATAGAAATATATGTTATTTAACAATTTTACTTTAATTGTCATGTTAGGGTCTGTGAAAAAGAAATTTAATTTATCACTTTAAATTTTAATCAAAAACCAATATTTTGTTTTCAATATTTATTAAAGAAACAGTGTGCAATAATAATTTATTTAATCTTGATTGTTTATATTGTAGTTTTTCTTGTAATATTCTGCATACATAATATAATTTATAAACATATCTATTTCATGATAATAGAGTACAAATAGTTTAAAATAAAATATATGGTGCATTATTTCATGACTTAAAATGTTATTATTTTTTTTACTTGATTTGAAAGTATGAAATATGGATGAAACAAAATATTTTTCCATATAAATACATATATTTTAAATAAAAGCTTATTTTTGCATATTTCTTAAAAAACTCGAGAGCATATTAGGTGCATATTTCAAAGTTTTTTATTGCATATTGATTTTTAAGCTTTTTTAGTACATAAAAATCCAGACATTTGTAATAATTTATAATATTAGATTAATAGGTAGTAATTAAAAATGCTACGAATAATTGTTTGAGAAAAGTTAATTTGACCGTTTATTGAAAATATACCTATTATACACAATCGTCAATATAGGTACCCACATATTATGTTTATGTATACAATTGTATAATTAAAAAAAAAAATTTTATTGCGCCTTTATTTCGGTAAAATATTACAGCACACCAATTATTAATCGTTAACAATCAATATTCTTTTTTTAGTATGTATATGTTTGTATACTAATAATTATTGTATTACAGATTGTCCTTACCTTTTTAGACGACGTTGAGTATATTAATAATATAGTACGTTAATAAACAAGCAACAATCTAAATCTATCTATTGTGCTTTATAGTGTTAAAAGTTATCGTAGTAATCCAGTCTGTTTGTAGTTGAAGTCACCTATCCTATCGTTCACCCGTCATCGGTAGCATACGTCATACATATTGAACAGAGTGTGTATTTTTTAATATTGGGTTGTTTTGGGGGAAACCGTATCAGTAAAAATAATGCATTCCAAGGGTAGTTTTAGAAGGAATAGATTCGAAATAAGAACATTATGTATGAACGAACCAAGAAATGGAAAAGTGCATGACATGAATAACATGGTGAAAAACAAGCGGGGTCATGAGATGTCCGCCGAAGTCGCATGCGTGGCCTGTCCTGTGGCTACTCACTTGATGCTTGAACGCTGGCGCCGCGGCGAATTGAACGCTCCTGTCTAGCGCGTGACCCGATGACCCGGCGTACAGCCGCATCCTATCCAATTCCTGTTCTAGGAGACCGACTTCCTTTTCCAGTGTCGCTATGCGAGCGTCCTTGGTCTCCAGTATGGCCGTCAGCGTGCCGCTGGACGACACACCCACGTTTTGTGTCTGGTACGCTTTTTCTAATTCCATTTGCAGTGCTTTTAGATTGTCATTGGTGGCCTTTAGGTCCTGCGTTGTCAGTTCACACAAACAAACAAAAAATGCGTTTTCACAAAAAAGGGCTTGGTTTCAGAGTAAGTTCGTAGTTATACCCCACCACATCAATTTCCCCCATTAAAAAAAAAAAAAAATATATATATATATATATATAAAATACAAAATAATGTAAAAATAAATCAAAGAGTGTCCATGCAAGTCTTTGAACTATTGGACGATAGAAGAGTACACCACCGAAGGGATGTCTACGTGTATATCGTTGTAGGTGACTGGTATCGAGAACAGGAGCCCATTACGAAACACGGTCCAGCATGCATGAACCAATAAATGAATTCATTTTTCATAGAAAAAAAACTATAGGTACCAAAAATTTCAAAACCCTTTCTTGAAAGTACTCGTAGTCTTAGGTACGTTCGGGTTTTCTTTCTTTTTCTATTTTTCTATTTTTTTTTTTTTTTTTGCAGTGTGAGTGTGTGTCTGTGTGTGTACTCACGCGCTTCGTACTGTTGAGTTCCTGATCCCGATTCCTGACAACAGACTGGAAGTGGTGGACAAGATTTTCATTCTCTAACAGTCGTGCCTCTAAGTCAACTTGACGGGCCTCTAATTCAATCGCTTCTACCACTTTACCACCTACAAACATCCAAAGCAATTACATATAAAGCCATCGAATTACACACTAAAAAAAAAAAAATAAAATAACAATAATAAGTACTACTTTTGGGTCATTATAATATCGTCTTGGGCGAAAATTAAAAATAAAAATAAAAATATTATAAAATGCGTTTATAGTGCGAATCTACTACGAGTTCTTGGGCTGGTAACTCTAAATGTTTTGATAACTTTATGTCGATAAATTATTATTTATTTATTCTTTGTTGATTCGAGTTAAGTGAAGCAGGAGAGACAAGACATTAAGACGCAAAACACCAAGGCGCCGTTCTTTCGTGTTTTTTTTTTTTCATTGTTTTTAATCATTTTTTATATATTCATTAAACCGATTCAGTGCGTTAGACCTTGGAGGCCTAAGTTGTCCCGTCTTAGTCTCATCGTGTGAATAAAATAATTATAAACTAAGTACGTACATATTTTAATGAAAACCATATTAGAGTTGCCAACCGATCCGAACAAATCAACGTACAATGAACATTACAATAACAACATACAATTAAAAATAAAACTTCTATAAAACACAACTGCAGCAAGCTTGGTCAATTAAAGTTATTTGATATGTAGGTTTTTTGTGTGGTAATATATACTAATATATTTTTGGAAGTAGTGCGTGTGTGTAAATGTGTTTGGTGTGCTTAAGAGAGAAAAAGAGAGAATATATAAATATTTTTTTATGAGAAGATACAACAAGGCAAAACACACTGAATTGGCTGTTAACTGAAAGTTCTGATTGCGAACGTTTGAAACGACCTGCTTTTGTGCCATCAACTGCATTTGCTGAAATAACTGTCTCTCCTCCTCCTTGCCTGCTAAAACAAACGCATCTTACATTTTGCCATTAAAAGTTTTATTTTATTTTAAATTTTATTTGAAAAAAAAAAAAATAATAATAATAGAAATATCAAGTGCTATTTGTGTTGTGTTATTATTATTATATTAAATTTTTTTTTTTAGCATTGAGTCGTTTTCAAGTAAATAGTCTTAACTACACAGTAGTGTATATAAATGTAACTCACCAACGCCTTTGTTCTGGAGCATATCCAAAAGCTTCTTAATACTATCGTCCCTGGACTGTAAAGTTTGTTTTTGCGTCTCTATCCTGAGCTCTAATTCCTACAAGCCGAAATTTATATTATTATATAAAGAATCGTCTTTCGAACAAAAGTTTCACGTATTTACCTTTATAGTTTCTCTAAGGATGGCCACTTCTCGGGTCAAGTGGTCGTTTTCGTTCAACAACAGTTCTACTTGCTGCTGTAACTCCATATTAGGCCCACGCATTCGCATTCTCAGCTCTTCTTCCAGCTGACGAACCAACATCGATTGTTTCTAATAAACAAATGAAAAAAAATCCATGTTAATATTTATCAACTTTACGTGTCAGTTTAATGTATGTAAACTTTAAAGTGATGAATTCGCACTGTTTACCTATATATCGTCCCTTCGCAGTCCGAATACGGATAATATACGATTTTGATCAAAATAATTAATAATAGACATATTTAGCTATAATAAACGCATTTACACGAATGCTAATCGTATAACGTGTACCTAGCCGTTTTGTTTTCAATAAAACATTGGCAATGGCATTTAATTCAATTTAGAAGACCTGACTATTATTGTACATAGTTTTATAATATTGTATAAATCGGCCGTTAATCCGGATTTTAAGCCACCTATTTGACGTGTCAACGGTGATGATGTACTCCTCTCGTTTCTTTCATTAGATGTTTACGTCCTATTATCCATTATATAGTACCGTAAAATTATCGGCGTTGAATATATAATTTTCAATACAATCGGAGAAAATCATTTATCGAAATGTTTTGTTCAAATGAACTACGGGTATTACGCAAACGATATGTTTATTATGTGTAGGACGTGGGTATACGAGTATTGAGTATAATAAGTAATTGTACACTTGTATACACGCGAGCAGTGCCGGCGGGAAAAGGGGTTTATGGGGTTGTGACAATCCCAGCTCGCTCGGCAAATAAGTCGATAAAATTAAGTACGGTTAGCACAGAAAAAACTTTTTTACTATTTAGGTAAGTACTTTTTTTCTGGAATAATAAGTCGGGAATATTATTATTATTTTTTATTTAACGCCGGCACTGCACGCGAGAGTGGTAAAAATTAAAAACGATGTTATCCAGTTGGTCGGATAGGAGATAATATGACGGGTGTGTGAGAACTAATTCAGCATGAATAAACATTTTGTTAAATTATTATTACATGATATAGTGTAGCACATAATATGCATAATATGATACAGGTATAAAAGTATTATTTTTTTTCCGTAATTTTTTCTTCTGTTTTATGTAAGTACATTGTTCGCGTTGACCGAAGTAAAGTTCAAGGAGACAATAATATATTGTTTTAGTGTTTCCTGTATCGCGAAATAATAATTGTTATACGTTCTTCGATGCGCGGGTTATTCCGTTGAAACGACTGTATTCAACACGGCTGGACGACACACACGATATAGTAAACACGATAACTCCATAACGATTCTAACTTTTGGAAAAACTAAATTCATGTTATTACTCTTAGCACTTCTATTAGTTAGGTATTAATCGGTTTTCAATTTATTGAATACATAATACATAATATTAATATATTAGTTATTAGGTTGATTATTAGAAATTAATTCGAATAGTAATTTTCTATACGCTATACTCACATTTGCAGTATCCAGTATTTATATTTAATAGGAATTATAGGGAAATGTATGCCACTTAAAATACAAATAGTGGCGTTTACGTTAAATTTAGAGTCGAAACCCATTTCACAAATTTAAAGAATATTTTCAAGGGCATTTTCCAGCTTGTTTGTGTACTTATTATTGTCTGACTTATTAGTTATTGACCAGACAATATTTTACAAAAAGATTTGGAAAAGTTTAGAAACAGGAGTTTTAAAACTAAATTTAACATAAATACCACGATTCAAATATTAATAGTAGGTATAGTATCATAATTTTTCCTATATTGCCTATTATTATTTAATCATACGGAGGAATAACTAAATACTAATATACAATTTTTAAAATACTATCCAATTATACCCAATTATACATATTTTTTAAAAGTATTTGTGTACATTAGAACTCATAGAAAAAAATTATTTTTAATGCGTTTAAAAAGCATCATTTTTACAAAATTTTCTGAGAATATTCGTTTTTATTTATGCATATATAATTATATTATATTGATTTATGTAATACTATACATTATTACTATACAAATGTATACTTTATACTATAATTAAAAATTTTTATTCTATGATAAATAATTATAGATTTCATTAATTTGAACACATTAATATACGTTTAATATTATTTATACAGATCTAAATTAATATTTTATTAATCTGTAATATTTAAAAATATAATGTGATACAAATAATTCTAGATACCAATATAAAACTATTAGAGTTATATATTCATTTAATTTATTAGGAGTTGTTTATTTGTTTATATGATAATATGAATAATACCTATTTTAGAGTTATTGTAAATGTGTTAGATATAATACAAATTGTAATATCTTTGATTCAAGATAGACTTTAGACTTGGAAAATACTCATTAAAACTGAAATATACCCAAAAATGTCTGTTTTTAAATAAATGGATTATGGTTAAGACTATATTTTTTAATCAAATTTAGATTAGAGAACCCTCGTACTATGTATGTTAAACATAGAAATTTCATAGTTTAGGCGTTTTGCAAACTGTTATAAACCAAACAAAAATTATTATTGAACATGCAAAATGTTCACCGTCAGTTATTTTAAATAGTCCTTAACATTTTCTTGGATTTAGTACAATATACCTACCTATAATATTGACCAAAAAAGGAGTTATCACGTTGTTTCGTATGATGACAGCGTTCTATATTATCGTCATAACAACAATAATAATATACGACAAAATGTCGACGAGTGATATTAATCGAAATACTAGTATGGGAATATATGTGTATACATGCATATATATAATTTGGTTTTAAGAGGAGTACACTGCGTGCTTTTTCTCTCCGGCGGCGCACACGCGTAATACACTCGGCCTCAGTTAAAATAATTGCTTAATTAATGGTCCGTCCTTAATATTATTTCGGGCGCGCCTATTTGTAGTCTTCAACATATCGACCACTCGGACCTCTTGTTATTTTCGATTTAGCATGTGTCCAAATAAATTACGTCAATATCGAATAAAAATTGAATTTTATTCTGTTAACGAGAATAAAAAAGAACATAAAATATATATTGTTTAACACCTAAAGTGCAATTTGACATTTTGATGTGTCGTGTTTACACTGCACAACTAATATTATTGCCGTTGCTATGTATATATACTGTATACCTACTACAGGTAATATACGTCCTCAGACGTTAATTGTATAAACGTCTTGTACGAATATTTTATACGCCAACCACCGAAAAATATGCAGCAATTAGACATTTCGGAGTCGTAGTACAAGACGAAAACTGAGTTTTCATTTTTTAATGAATACTTTTTTAAATTTCATTGCATATTTTTATTAATGAAGTAATATATGTAATTTGTGATGTAATACAATATATTGTTCGGAAGTATCGAATTTAATAAGTCTATTATTAATGACTATCTCATCAATAAAAGTATAAAAGTTCAATATTTTAAAATAACAGTATTATTGTATTAATAATGTATTTAAAAAATAGATAAAACATTATAAATAGAATAGGTAGGTATCTAACAGTAGTTAGTAGGTAACATTTTTTCTAAAATTATCAGTACCTATATAAGTAAAATAATCATTTAGGTAACCAGAGGCGGATCAAGATAGAATCTAGAGATAAGGGAGAGGGGTATAAAGACATCTGTGCCCTCCGATAAACTCTTTTGGATTTAATGAACCTTATAAAAATAAAGCATTTTTAGTATCTTATCAATGATCTTAACCACCTAAAAAATTAAGTATATAAATTGTTTTTATATAATAACTAGGGTTAGGATGCTTATGACTTTTGCATACTTTTTTATTTAGTCTTGCACATTGCAGACCAAATTATTTAAAACATTATTTAATAAAACAAAAATAATAAATAATATGTAAATAAACTCATGTGAATGTGTGAATAATATGAATATACAAGTTCAAAAGATAGGTTACCAGATGATATTATATATTTTCTATATACACCTATTACGTCGGCCTATGTTGAACGCCGTTTTTTGTCTTGCCAAAAATTGTTATCCGACAATCGATGCAAGGTTCTGTTCAAAAACCTCAAAAAATTCTTATTTTCAAATAAATTCAGAGAATAAGTAAAACATGATTAAAAATAATATTTAAAATTGTTTAATTTACATTAAATATTTTTAAAATCTAAAACAAAACAAATGTTATCATTGTTTTTGAATGTATTTGTAACCAACTTTTTAAAATCTTTAACCCTATCATTTACGAGTAATGAGTACTTTCTCAGTATGAAGTTAGCCACCCCAAGTTTTTAAAATCGCTCAAAGTTTTTTTTTAACCTTTTAAGCTTAATTTGTAACTTTATCGTTTTCGAGTTATGAAAATTTTTTTTATGGGTGAAGTTAGCTCTCCAAGTTCATAAAATATTTGACGCAATTTGTAACATTATTTTAAGCTTAATTTGTAGTCTATTTGAAACCAAATTTTTATAGTTTGTAACCTCACTATTTTCGAGTTATGAGCATACTTAACTAGTTTAAATCATTATTTGCTTATTGGCTTAGCTTAATTTTTAATAGTTGTAATTACTGAGTTAGGTATAAGTTAATATTTTAATTAATTTTTCTTATTGTTAGAAATTATGCAGCTATTTTGTATTTTAATATTCGTACAACGGTAACCCAAATAAGTATAATAACACTTTATATTAAAGAAGTTAGGAAAGTCCACTCTGAAATTGTGCTTTATTCCCGGTATCTAATCATATTATAATAAAATCAATAATTTCATGATATAATAATAACATAACATTCATCTCCCTATAGTGACCAAATAAAATATTGTGACTATGTATTTATAACTATGGACGGATGGATGGACGAATACAATGGGGATATAAGCTGTTTAAACTTATGTTTAAAAACTAAAAGGTAAATAGTGAAAAAATGTATTGTTAAATAATTATAAAAAGTTGGTTTTAAATAGGTTAAAAAAGGTTTTGAGCGATTTTAAGAACTTAGGGTGACTCACTTCACATTAAGAAAGTGCTTATTACTCGTAAACTGTAAGGTTACAAATTTAAAAAATTGATAACAAATAAGTTACAAATTAAAAAAATAAGGTTACAAGTTGTTTTAAGTAATTTTATCAACTTGGGGGGAGGGGCACCTATGATAAAAGTGATCATAACTCGGAAACCATGAAGTTATAAATTCTAAAATGTTGGTAACAAATAGGTTAAAAATTAAGTAGATTAATATGAAATTTATTTGAAGCGAATTGGATGATGTTAGGGGGGCTGCCGTGAAGTTAGCCCCCATCGAGAAACAGGCTGTTCTCGTAAACTACGAAGTTACAAATTCTAAAATGTTGGTTACAAATTGATTACAAATTAAGAAAATGAGGTTACAAATTGTTTTGCAAGGATTGGCTAACATGGGAAGGGGAGTTAACTTCACACCCGTTAACTATTATATAATATTAATTGATTATTATTAATTGTATAATAGTATATAGTTCTTGTAATCTTGTTTATATATTTTTATACAGATATTGCGATTATACTGCAATAATGAAAAAAAATGAAAATGACTACTTATAAACTATTTTTAAAACGTATTTAAACAATTTTGAATTATTCAGTTATCTGCACACTTTTAAATATTCCTAAAACTCCCTATACTGTGAACATTAGATAGGTAATGGATAGTGAACACTTTAAAAGTAGACTGTTTGACGTCGTCAAAATGCATTTAAATATATTTTAATAATAGTTATAAAAAGTTTTAATATTTATATCAATTTATCCAAAACAGTATAGGTATAGATAATATAGATAATAGGATATACGAATAGGTAGGTACCTACATAAGAATTATTGTTTTGAAGTTATATAATTCATCATGAGTTTCTATTTTATTTATTTTATAATACCTCCTAATTCCTATTTATTAGAGGGGACGGGGGGGCTATTGAAAACGTGTCAAGTCCTGCGTATATTTTCATCCGATATAATTAATATTTTCTAACAAATCCCGCGTTACGTAATACATTTTCAGGAACGTTATACGAATAGGGTCAAAAGAAATCGAAAAAATAAAATCCATATCCTCGGAGAGAAATATATGACATGTATACAATTCCCAAACGCCCCACTTTACTCTTCTCCGCGGCAAACAGTATAACGAACGAGAGCGGTAGTGTTCCATTGTTGCGCATTTACGTTTTCCTGTAAACCACCGATCTGAGATCTCATACATATAAAAGACGACCAAAATATGTAATTGTATACAACATAAAGTAAAAATAAATAAATCGTAATCTTATATTCTCACCTTCAAAATCCTACAACAAACGAAGGTAATGAACATTGAAAGTCATTGTTGAAAACAGTTATAATATAGTATAATAAAAACAAGTTTATTTTTCTTTATCGTAAAACACTCGTTTTATCATTCAATGGTAATTTATTTTAAGTGATAAGAGTTTAGATACTAAAAAAAAAAATTTTTTTTTTCATTTTAATTTTTTTTTAACATAGAAGGTGTGAAACATTAGAAATACTTCCTCTACAGGTACTGCTAATATACTTATATGTACAGTGCATAAATATTTCATCACTATACCTATACGCGTGATATAAATAGTCTAAGATTGAAGACCGTGGTCCATGAAATTAACAAAGCCCCGCAAATACTGCCAAAATTCAGTGCTCTGCCAAACTTTATAAAAGTACGCCGACGTTAGGTATTTTTATGAAAGTATCAATAAACCAATCATTTATACTTTTTTTTTTTATTAATGCTTATAGTTTACAAACAAGTGTGAGAGACTAAATAATTATTCCCTTGTTCCTTCACACTTTTTATTTAAACGAGTTATACATAATATACAAATTATTGTTGGTTGATAATTCAATATTCTATGCATTGAAATTTTCAGAAACAATATTATTTGTCAGAAAACAATGTTCAAAATGTATACTTTATTAATAATTAACTATAGGTAAAATATAGCTTAAGATAAATTATTTAAAAAAATATTTCTCAAGAGGACGTCACACTAAGGTGACTATATCTAAAAAAATACAAAACTAGACATTCCCCCTCATTAATGGCATTTTGCATAAATATTAATTTTTAAAATTTTTCTAAGTAAAGATCGTTTTCGTCAATTTTTCATAAAAATCGAAAAATTGCTTTGAGAAACGACAAATAAATAACAAAAATAAGGTAATTCTTCCACAAATTTTAAAAAAGTGGCAACATTATTTTGATGATTTACAGTGTAGGTATCTACTATTTTAATTCTTATAAAAATCTCGTAAAAATAAATAATGACTTCAATTCATAACTATTTCACATATATCGAATGGGTATTTAAAAGAAAAAAAAACGTGAATCAAACGGAACCTACTTTTAAAAAAGGGACGCAATGCTGAAAAACGGGGCACTCCCTTATTAAATGGGATGTATGGTCACCGTATGCTACACTCCCAATTTTCAAGGTGTTTTATTTTGGTTTTTGTATAGGCAAATTTAAAGAAATTTCAAGAAAAACTAAAATAAAACAAGTTAAATTTGTTAATAAAGTAATTTAAAAATCAATTTATGGTAGTGCCATTTTTATTGTTGTATAAATTCCGATATTTATTTAAAAAAAAACTTATTACGAAATTCAAATGTTGTGTAACATTATAAAAACGTATAGAAACAAAATTGTACAACCGTTTTAAAGTTAACCTACATTTTTGGGAATCCGATTTTAAATAATCGTATTTAACAAATTAAAAATGTAGTGCGGGAATAAGGTGTATTTGGTGCCTAAATGTAAAAAAAAATATTAAAATAAAATATTGTTTCGATATAGCGTCTAATTCCAACAAGACGTCAAGAAAGTTTTCATATTTTGAACGGTGTAGGTAATTTATGTCCCGACTTGTGGACTTAGTAGAAATACGAAAGTAGGTACCTACTTACTGTTTCGGAACCAAAATTCGTCGTTAATGGCGTCATCTTAACACGTAAATCGACCAAAAAACAAAATTACCGGCAGGCGATATACCGGTTAAATTTGTACGATCCGATAATTTTTTTCGGAAAAACAACCGTGATAAGCCGCATAGTTAAAATGCGTCGTCAGTGTCTCCTGTAATACGTTGGGGTGGTGAAAATCAAAAACGGCCCCCGGTGGAAGATTACTAGTCGAAACGTCACGATTTCGGATAAACGCGACCGCACCTTCGTCCTGTATTTGTTTATACGAGTCCCCGTAATTGCCTAATAATGCGAGTCGACAGTTAATTTATATGGTAGCTTCCGCCTCCGACCGGGCCCGTTGTCGCCGAACGGCTCACCGGCCACACGGGCATTTATTCAAATCGATTCGTAGGCACATGACAATATTATTATGTTATGCGTATAATATTTCGCTCGAACAATGACGATAATAATGTCGTATAGTCGACGGTGAAAACAGAGGACACGGGCAGGGACGTAGCCAGGATTTTTTTTCGAGGGGGGGGGCGAGTTAAAAAAATAATAATAATAATAATAATAAGTAATTTTAACCATTCTTATGGTTTGAGCAAAAATCAAATTTGACGTACAGATAATATGTATACCTATTGGATATATATTGTATTGTTATTCAACAGGTAAAATATGTAAGTATAGGTATATAAAGTAATAATATTATTGTATTATAATAAATATAAATATGGTATGAATAAAAATAAAACCTGTAGGTATAAGCAATGCTGGGCAAGTTAATGATTTTTTTTAAACTCTGTTAAGTTAAGTTAATAGAAAAAAATTTTAAAAGTTTAAAGTTAAAAGTTTTTTTTCTTACCAATTAAATTAAGTTAAAAGATAAGTTAATATAAAAAATAATTTTTGTATCAGTCAATATAACATTTGAGGTGTACAGTTATAATTAAGTATCTATTTTATGTATTTTATAGTATTTTTTGGAAATACTGTTATTTTTAACGTTTAGCATTTTTAAATTTTTAATAAACATTGACATTATATTATTGAATATACTGCAATGTATTTATAATAATAAATATTTAAATTAAAAACAAATAAGTTCATAAAAATGTTTAACTAGTAGGTACCTAAACTTTTCTTCAAAATTCTAATAAATGGAAATTTTTCATTGCAAATTACTAACCTCAATATTGTTTGTTGGTGGGAAATCCAATATATTCTTCAATTTATATTATGGAAAGATTATTATATAAATTATAATATATAGTTATTCTTGCTTTATTTATATTTTCGGGAAATAAATAATTGTTATAATATAAGAGTTATTAGGAACGACAAAAACAACTTTATTTTTATTCAACCATTTTGACAATAGACACAATATGAAATTAAAATTTATCAATTATTTCAAAATTAACTTAACTGAGTTTTAATTATAATTAACTTGTTAATTAAAAGTTAATGTAGCCAAAAATAAGTTAATTTAAGAAGTTAAGTTAACAAAAATAAAATATTAAAAGTTAAGTAAAAAGTTAAAATTAACTTAACTTTTAACTTAACTATTAACTTATTAACTCGTTTATGCCTAGCATTGGGTATAAGTAAAATATAGATATAATAAAATTATAATTTTATAATAATAATTTTCTTTTTGATTTTGCCATTATATCCAACACTGGAACTGATATTTCTTCGTGAATGGATAAAAGAGTCAGCCCTGTTAAATGGTCTTTTCCATTTCCCATTTTGATTTCGAAGTAGTGTTATTTTACTCTTTTTAAAGTTGAAAATTGTAAAAACACTAGCTTTTTTGTTTCATTCAGATTCTAAAACAATGTCGTTGATGACATTTCAGGAGGGTCGGGACCCCATGGACCCACCCCTGGCTACGTCCCTGGACACGAGGTATATGATATAAATCGTACTCAGGGATTCAACTTGCATACCCTGAAATAAAATTGTTGGTTTTTTTCTTTTCGGCCAGTTGGCTCGCACCTGTCGTTTTCCTACGATTTCTCGTAATCCGACAACGCGGCTGACGATGTGCAATTTTGTATTATTTTCAAAGCAATCAAAATATAAAATAGGTCGTCCGTAAGTATATTTCTGTGCACGAGACACCGAACAATCAAAGTCCAATTTTTCGAAATCGCTAGGTTATGTTGCTTTCTTTTGGTTTCCGTTGCCTACGATTTAGAAAGCGTACTTATATTAAAATATATACTTACATCAGCCAAAAATAAATTATAATTTTGTCCATAATTGACATTACGGTATATATCAAAAATCATTTCAAATCCCAGTAATATCAATGAAATTATAGTATGACGAACAAAATGATCCAATAGTGTAAAAAACGTACACTTTGTGATCTGTGTGTTACATGTACATTAGCCCGAAAAAAAAAAATTGTATTGTGAAAATTTACTTTAAAACAAAGATCCAAAATCCTGAGTATCTTAATAAATTATACTGTTATACAACGAAAGTAGCTATATTTATGTAGATTAATTACAGACAAAATAAAATTTCATCTTCTATTTTACTTGATAATGATTTTTGTTACATTTAAACTTGAAAACAAAAATTATTTTAAGGATTTAAATTTTTAGACGCTTCTTTGGAAGACAATTGGAAAGAAGTGAATTTGGGATCGTTTTGCTTTTTAAGATGTATTTAGAAATCTCAAAAGCTTTTCTATGGGTTTTTTTTCATAGAACTCGACGTTTAGATATTTATATTTACTACTATTTTAGAATCGTACAAGCGAAATTTCAATAGATGATTTAATTGCAACTTATACAGATTTACTAATTACTTATAATCCATGCTTGAAAACACTCTCTAAAGGAAAGTAATCGGCTTTTAAGGGTTTTTGCCAGAGTTAAATAGGTATACTCAATTACCACTCATCAGTAAACATGTTTATTTGTGTGGTTACCTGATAGAACCAGTTTTTATACCCCAGAATTGTTTTAAATTCAATTAAAATTTGAATTTACAGTGTTAACAACTATAATCTTACAATATCCTACATTTAAAATGTTTTCATTTTATAAGTAATAAAGTATACAAGTAAATTTATTATTTAGTAATTAATACCCTATCCTAACCTAACTACTATTTCTAGAAATAAACATGTATTATGTGAGGGTTCATAAATATATAGTTACTACCTAATCATAGTTGTATGTTCAATTAATACCTGAGAATTTATATTCGATCTTAAAATGACAGTAGAATAAACAATATTGACAAAAATCATTCGACTGATATTTAGATATTATTAATTTATCTGGTAATAGAAGCCCAGATTATTTACAAAGTTTGACCTCTACTTATTTATTTACGCGGTTTGTTAAATTATTTTTATTTGTTCTAGCATGAACGACCGAAATACTAATTTAAATGCATATTTACATAGTGTCCCTTTCGTAGGATACTCAGGTATTAATTTACTTAAATATAGTTATCATGACAATCAAAATAGGTAGTGTAAATTATAGATGTTAACAATGTGTTAGGGTATTCTACTTTATATATTATTATACTTATGATTGCCAAGTTCCTACTATGTGACTTATGTATGTTAGGTGCAATGTACAATGTACACGATGTATATTTATATAAATATTAAAATTTAAAAGTATTCTATTCTTAAAAATTCTGTCTAATTACTAAGAACAATATGTGTATAAAATAATTATAAAAAAAAAAAAAAGAAATGTGTGTTTAAAATTTTTTTCAATAAGGTGGCGTGACGGCAGGATAGTTCGCTAGAAGTGTACTTTTAACACTCATACTAGATTGATAACCATTTTGTTATTTACAGTAGATATAATGGTTTATTAAAATTTCTGATAAAATTGTAAAAACCGTTATAGCTTTGGCCCATCCGATTCAAATTTTTAGCGGTGCGGCGCCGTAGCCCCACGAAGTCATGTGCGATAACATTTCTTAAATTTTATTAAAAAAAAAAAATTATGTATTGTTACAAGTGGCTTTATGGGCGTTATTGTTATTGTATATATATAATAACCGCAACGACGTGACTGCTGATTATATTAGGTATATTATACGATTCATTGTAATATAATTAAAGAGACCCTCTACAAATAGGTACGCGTGTAATGCTTTGATAATAATATGTTTACCTCCCCCCCCCACCCCGTTTGTGGTTAAATCGAATTAAACGAATACGTACCAATAATAATCGGTGCTCGTGGCATTTTATTATTCTTATATTGTCATTTACATATAGATGGAACGTGGCTTAAAATTACTGGTGACATTTTCCGCAGTCGTTAGTATACAAAATACGATTATACGTTATTTTGCGGGCTACGTTAAACACAGTTGCGGCCGAGTTTAAAATGTTATGGCGTGTTACGTAACCGTTTATTGCCAAAAAATAAAAAAATAAAATTCCATTGGGAATTTTATGCCGAGCAACCACTGCGCGTAATGTATATTTCAGATTTCAAATCACATTCCAGACGCATACGAATACAGTATAGGTACGTCATAATATTATATTGATAATAATATTTGTTTGTAATAAATCATACAATATGTGTACATCTATATTTTATGTATGTGTGTCTCGAGCCGAGTCCGAAAATGCGGACCCAGTTCAATGCAATTGATTTGGTTCACTGTAAAATGATTATACAAGAGTTGCGTAGTAGGTACATATAGTATACATTTAGGATTTTGAAAAACTCAGGGGTGGGTTACTAATTTCATTTATCACACATAAAACTCTTATATCACATATATCACATATTATATAGCTATCATTGGTAATTATTTTATCAAATAAATAAAAAATCGTTATCCTTCGTATAAAAAAAAAAAAAAAAACTTCTATACTAAAAAAGAACACGGTGAGCGGAGCTAATTGGACTTAAAAATTGCACGGGAGTCCAACTTGGCACAAAGTTATATCGATATTATTACAAAAATACATATTAGATTAATCTTTTGAAAATATTACCTTCTCTCGCAAAATTTAACGAAATGTATGTAATACAATAAGCTCTTTATAAGTATTGATTTCAAATTTTTATTTTCAATAGACTTGAAATAGCTTAAAACGAATGCATTAAAAATGATGGACGATGGCGTACGAGTATATAAAAATTATATATATATATATATATATAATACGTTGAAGATAATTCGACGACAATAAAATCTCATGAACGAACGATAGCGGAAAGCATAAAAACTAAAAAGTATATACGAGACGGAGACGGTGTTCTAACAATCGTTTCATTGGAGTGCAACGCGATAATAAAATGTTATGTTCTGTTGCCGGCGCGACCCGTCTGTCGCGGATTGTCTGCCGAATAACGATTGGACCGAACCCAAACCGAGGGGACTATATTATATTGTTTGACCCAATTTCTAAATTAAATTTTTACCAAAATAAACATAATATTCTTTGTCTTTGTCTGTATCTCATAAAAATCATAATTATAATAATTATAGTTTTATAATAATCGTGCACAGTGGCGTAAATTCACATATTAATAAATTATGGTTTTGCACCACCAAGAAATGCATAGAAGTGCAGGTTGGGGTATTGAAACCCCTGATTTTAAAATTCTTAAAATATTATGTTATACTGTATACTCGTAAGTAGGGGACGCAGGTAACAATAATTTATTCATTTAAAATTATTTTAAAGATAATCAATTTCTTCTCAAGTATTTTTCTAATATTAAAAAATATTTTTTCTTATTTTAATTTTTATCTATATGAATATTGATGTTGTAAATAAATGAAATTATTGTTATTGTTCATAGGAAAAACTTGTCAACATTTTTCATCTATAAATAAAAAATAGTATTCTCAGAAATGTAATTATTATTTCTATTAATAACTGTACTTCACATATAGGTATAGTTATAGTAACAATGGACAGTAATTAGTAGTCGCATTATATTAAAAGAAAAATAGTGGTACATTTTATAAAAAAAAAAAGAATTAATTACAAGATTTGATATTACATTTTCATTTAATGTTCACTTATTTTTATGATATTATACCTACGTCATCTTTAGGAAAATATTAGAAAAATATGTTTAAAATTATTGATGATCTCGAAGTAGAAGAAATAATTTAAAAAAATAAAAGGTATGTTATATAATTTATTACTTTTTATCGAACTAATTAAAATTTTAAATTCGGCTATTTCGGTGCTTTACTCTGTATCAGTAGAAGTTTCAGGGGTCTCTACTCTGTAGAGAGTATATGGTCTCCTCAGATCTAAGATTATCATGATAAATATCTAGAAAAATGGTATTTAAATATTGTAAACGATTTATTTTTAGTGGTATAGTCATGGTATCTCTCTCTCGATAAGTCTCTGGAGTATATATATCTTCCAAAACGTGAAGTTAAAAACCTTTTTAAGAACTACATTACAGAAACGCAAGAACGGCTATTCGTAATAGTTTTATAGTCTAGCTTAATAATAGTCGAGCGATTAAAATGGATCAAATCGTTGATGTGTTTGACCGACATTATTTGTTGAAAGAAGTCGTCGATTAAATTTAAAACGAAATATATCAATATGGAAATTTGAGATTGAATTTTTTTACTACGGTATGAAGTGTGTTAAAATGTGCTTTACACCATCAAAAATTCTGGTAAGTTTACTGCCAATAATCATGGATATTGATTATCGCATTACGCACAAGAAAGAAATAATATACGAGCAGATTAGGGTATATAATATAAACATTATTACCTATCTCATAAATCTTGGCGGTTGTATCGATCGTACGGCAAAATGAAAAGTTCTACCGACCTGCGATGTAGACCGGTCGCGGTGTAGGTTTATTCGCGAAAACTGCCTATTATATACGTAATTTTTGTTTGGAATTGTTATAATATGTGCAATATTTTCAAGGGGGCGTTTGTTTGAGTTTTCGGGCAAAAGGTGGTGGACCTTTTTCATTCCCGTCGAAGCCCACCAGCATTATTGTACACTGTACGACTTCAATATTATCTTCCCGTCTATAAAATTACATAATCGATAGGCTATCGCCGAACGGCTTTTGGAGGCCAAACCAAACATCCGACGTGCGCCGTTATTCGATACCCACATAGTTTAGCTTTTGTCGTCGTCGGTTTAAAGTACCCGTCGATATGTTTAAAACCTAACAGTAATACACGTTACGGGAAAAACGATCCGGTCTGTTAGCATCTTAATTACTATTAGTTTTAATTAATATAAATTAATATTCTACATATTAATAGGATACAATTTTAAATGAAAAACTAACAATACTGTACACAATGCAGGTTTTACGGGGGGTGCAGAGGGTGAAATTGCACCGGGGCCTCAAACTTGATGTTTCTTAAAGGGTGTCAGATTTGTTTATAGAATATTTTTTTTACCCGCATTAAACTTAAAAATAATTATGAATAGATTTATAGGTTTTTTTGGCTTTATACTATTCATAGTATTCCTTGATAAAGAAAATACAAGGAATATTATGAAATTACATTTAATTGTTTACTAGATGAAATCTATTATAAAATAATTCTATATTCAAAATTTTGTTCTTTTCAAAAAAAACATCAACTTCATTAATCCAAAAGTTGTACAAGCATGAAAAAATACACATCATTGTAAAACCAATACAAATAGTTTCTCCATTTGATATCTAAAATATTGACACTATACTGGGAAGGGGAAAATTCTTTGGTTATTTAGTTGCTTGAAAAATTATTAATAGCACGAGAATACTTATTTAACTGGTAAGCATTTTAGAATAACTTTTCCCAAGAAATCTCAAAATATTTTAAATAGTAATTTTGAGTATAAACTAATTAGTATTTTAAATTTTAGACGAAGTGAGTAATTTACCTACTCATATTGTATATAATGTTTTTATGGCCTGTATACACATTTTCTGTTAGAAGTTTTGGATTAAAGAGCATTTTTGATAAACATTTGTTACAGTTTGTACTCTAAAAACTAATTTTAAAATTTTTCAAGTGATTTGTTTAATCGTAAAAGAAAACTATTAGAAATGACAGGAAATTATTTTAATTTGGAAAAAATTAGAGATTAAAATGTATACCAAATATTCACTATGTTGATGTGACTTTTATTGTATTTTTAGTATTTTTCTCCCAATTATTCTTGTTTTGTGTATTTTATTTTGGGAATTTTGTTTTGTACTGTGGCACTACACCCGATTCTGCTGAGAATCCGTTTAAATTTTGATAATTGAAGACAAATTATTTTTAACTATTTAATTTTAATAAATAAGAACATTTTAATGCTTCTACTCGCAGAGAAGCACGATAGTAGAAAATGAATATTAGACAGTTTATTTTGATTAAAACGGGTTTAACATTTTTTCACATTATTTTTATCCGTGGTAGATGTGATACAAATATAAGTTGTATAAACAAAGCAACACTAACAAAAGTATAAAACCAATACATGCTCAAAAAAATTTAAGCTGTATAATATACATTAATAATTTAAAAGTATTAAATATTATAAAATAAGCACAACGTTGTATGATTTTTTTAAAACTAACATGCAATTTATTAAATTATTATTAATCATTGATTATTATATTTTAAGTTGTACGTAAAAAAAAAAAACATTACAAGATATAAAAATGTAATATATTATTTTTGTCGGCCCCCGATTTTATGCCTAGGAATTAGCCTCATTTGCCTTTCCTCTTTAGCATGGCTCTAGGGTTAATACAGAGTATAACAATATTACATTCGTGCGGGTGAAATTCAATTTTTACTATAAGAAAATAAAGTAAATAAAATAAAAAGTCAATGTGACGTGTGTTTTTTTCTCAGTGTTGTCATGAGCAAAAACAAATACGTGGTAGCATATTATGTAATCTTCAAAATACGTACTTTAAGTGCAAGTCGCGAATTTCGAGTAGACCATAAAAAAAAAAAAACGTATTTCGGCGAAATACGGATGTAACGATGCGCATGAATTATAGATACTACTGACGCCCCAAATCTATAAATTATTCGTGATTTCGGTCTTCTGAACTACATCTGTTTCACCAGTTTATTTCTGGATATTATTTTTTACGAGTAATGTAAAATAACGGATAGATTAATCGAATATAACGTTTCGAATGGACACAAACTGATTTTCAAAGTTAAATATTTATTAAACACATATTTTAAAATATATACGTTATTTATTTAATGTAACGTTTTTAATAATTTTTAATCAAAATAAAACTATGCAATATATGTTTTTCGAAAAAGAAGTTTAAAAAAAATGGCCGTATCCCAGGGTGCAAATTACTAGTATACTAATTATTATACCTAGTGATTTTCACATAAACTGTAGATGGATATATTATGTATACCTACACATTATATACATGTGGTAAATAAATGGGATAAAGTAGGTCAACGGGATATAGGCTGCAGTGTCAATAACTAAGCTTATAAAAAGGGGTCTCGAAAACGATTATACGTGGTATTATATATTCACAATATTTGAATTTCTGTACATATTATTTCAGGGGTTATATATATTTTTACACAGTGCATATTTAGATTTGTAATTTTACACAATTTTTAATTAAGAAATACACACTCTTAACGCGTGTATTAGATTTCCCGGCTTTTACCTCTAACAACGACTTGATAAAATGTTAAGAACAGTGAACGTCAAATCAACAATATCTTAATAGTATCTGCCCACTTGATACTATAATAAAAAATCCTTTAAAATGACTAAAAGACGGACGGATGGACGGACATAACGGCGATCTAAACTAATGTTTAGAAATCTATAACGTCAAGTCTATTATTATTTTTAAGAAAACGTTAGTTTATACACATATAAGCTGTATGAATTTATAGCAGTTATTTTACTAAAGCATTGATACACACTAATTATGTGAAACCGAAAAAATTAATAAAGACAAGATGTATAAAACGTATATTTCGAAAATGTGAGCACTTTTCATATAAGCGTCTTAATCACTTAAAATATCATATTTATGTAGTACCTACTGTATTCTGCGTATATTTAAAATAATCGTCCAATGTATTAGAAGGAGACGAACTTACAAGAAGAGGCGTTTGAGACAATATAAAAAAAAAGTTTGGTAAAACGCAATTTCCGGTACCTGCAGCATACGACGACACGACCGCGACGTGTGCGCGACGCGTTCCTTTTCAACATCCGTTTCGGGCGTCTCCGCACCCTTCGTCGGCGCGCATTGTGTAATTGATCGACCGGCAGACACTGTCGACGAAAAAAATGCACCGGAGAAAAACTAAATCGGGCGTTATTATATTTTCACGTTTCCGGAACACAATACCGGTGCACGTGTATGGCAAGTAGGTATACCGGAAATAAAATATAACAGGGTCTTCATTCGTTTGAAATTTGAAAATACCAGGACCTGTCCATGGAATCCATACAGCGTATCGTTTTTTTCCATACATCAAAGTTTTTTAAAAATTATTCGTCATTCTTATGATATTATGTTTTCTTTATGTCTATTATTAACAAATAAATCCCCTATTTACACTAATTAATAACCTGATATTTAAATTGATAAACAATAAAGTATCTTTCTTTGCTGAAAACGTTTTTAAGCTATAACTTTGTAAAATACTAAAAATAAAGTCATATAATAAAAAAAAACAAGTTAGGAAAACCCACACTGCAAGCGTGCTAAATTCCCGGTTTCTAAACGTATTAATATTAATAATCATCTACAATAATCTAAAAATACAAAACAAAACGAGTAATATCTATTTCCAAATCAAACCAAATCAACAATCATTAAATTATTTACAAGTAACTACAGACGGACGGACACAATGGATATATAAAGTATCCAAATTTATGTTTAGAGACCTAAAATTTTTTAAATATTAGTATATCCTCAAATCGAATATTGACTAAAAATGTTATACTTTGGATATTTTTTTAAAATTCAAGAGTATTAACAAAAAATGATAATGATTTTTCTGACCTAACAAGTAAACTGGAGTAATAATCATAGGCCGTATGTTTACGGTAGATGTACTACATTTAGGTACACGAAAAAATAAGAGTTTCTGTAGAGTACTGATATAAAACAGAATGATTATGAATAAAAAAAAATGTCCGTCAGTAGGGGATGGATGTACTTCACTATTTGGGTATCAGGAAGGGCGGATGCATTTCACTTATCAGACAGGATTATTTTAGGGGATATATTGAGTTTTAAAGCAATGATAAATCATTGCATTTAATAAAATGATTCTAAGCCAAGTTCAGTATAATAATTGTTAATATTAATAAAATAAAATGACCTTTGACTTTTAAATAGCCAATCAAAAATAAATTCCGTTATCATAACAACTATTTATTTGTTATTTTATTATTTCCCCTGAATTTATTAAATACTGCGTACTGCATACACTGTATAATAGGTGAATTCCAAAATTTCTACTTAATTTCTTCTGGTCGAAAAGTTGCTTTAAAAAAAAAAAAACTATCATGATGAAATAAATTACTATGCTCAAAATCTAAAGTAATAACAAATTTTACATTATATAGTCGAAATTTGTGAATTCTTGGGAACACCACAAGTTTTAAAATTATTGTCCCTAAATCCTTCCTATTCCTATAAAGATCTATCAGATAAATTGATTCCATTTTTTTAGATATTATTATTGTTTTTCGTTGTTTTGTTAATAGTTAACTTGATCTATAAAAAAAAAAAATTACAAATTGGTTTCATAGAACAGTCGAATTTACAAATGGCATTTACTTAATTATAATATTCTACAGTAGTTATACTAATAACTTAAATATTTTATATCAATCTTTATTTTGAAGTAAAAATACAAATTCTAATCTAAAGGTATGTAATTAATTCATTAGGATAAGAGTTGGTTAAGATAATAGCTTGCCTCTGATCTGATAAAAATGTTCAGTTATGGTACCTCCAAAAATTAAACTCAAATTGTGCCCATATGTTCACAATTCTGGATTACATATAACTACATGTTTAAACCTCACCCTATAATTTTAACCCTTGAAACGTATTCCTTTGGTCTTTTTTTGTTTGTTTATTGTTGTGGTGCCGTGGGTGAATATATTTACGGTTGGTATATTTATCGAACGTTTTGTTGTTTTTATTTTTCTCTTTATTACAACTTTTTTTTACGCCAAATGTATGACCGAAAGGTACCTACTAGCGCACGCGTATATGCAATATAATGTATGAGTCATGTGTGACCATTAATCATTTGGATTTTTTTTTCACCACGACCCTCCTCTAACTTTGACTATGGTGATGGGTGGAGAGGTAGGTACACGTATATATTATCACTTATTGTATTGTTATCATATTTTGTGTTACATTTTTTTCGATCAATACTTTGCAAAAAGATGATCGATGTTTGCGGATCAAAACGTTTGTTAGGTTGTTAGGAAAATTAACCGAAACGAGTAAAATAGTACAACTTTCCAACGTGCAAAGGTTATATTAGACGATATTTTTTACATTTTAATACTAAACCATTTTGAAAAATATCATAAACTGCTTCGCCAGAAACTAAGTCTAGGGTCTCTCCAAAATACAACTATTTTGCTAATAGACTTCTAAAAAAAAAAACATTTGAAAAGCCACTTTTGAGTACACTATATACACTTGATAGTAAGTTGACACGAACCAAAGAAATGAGAATATGAACTAAGGTAATTTAGTTGAATGCATAGTAGCAATTTTATCTCTATACACATGTATTCATTTATCTTTTAGGTAACAAAAACGTTTCCAACATTTATGATAAACTGGTAAGGAAAAATATCTTTAGTTTTTATTTGATTTTTGTACATCGATTTAAGACGATTTACTCCCGTGATATGGTTAGGATAAATGTAGGATTTTTGATGCAGTTATTGAACAATTCTCTTCCCATCTGGCTGTAATGGGAAAATATCCGATGGATTCAAGACAACCTGCAAAAAGCCCCTTTTATTCAGCTACGCCCGCACCGGACGCATTGTCTGGATTGTGTCTATATTATATTTCTATAATTTGTATGTAGAATATGTTACGAATTTCATTCAACCCATGCGGATCGTGACCATATTGTAATATTATTCGTGCATACGTCGAGGGATATACCAGCCATCGTCCCCTAAGCACGCCCGCGTTAACACCTGCTCGGGTTATATTTTTCAGCGTTATAACGTCCCTTCAATATCAATGAATTATTCGGCCGAGAGCGATTTCTACGTGGTGCACGTAGTCGTTTGAACAAAATTCATAAAGCTATCGAATTTATCATAACAATACTCAAGCTATTTTTGGAATGTTTTTAAAAATGTAATAATTTACATGTTTACAGCATACTGGAAATAATATTCGACATTCAAATTGTATGCGTCCAGTGCATAACATTCGTTGATTTTAAAATTGTACCCGTTTAAAGGGAAGGTGTTAGCAAGATGGGTTATAGTCGCACACAAGGTTTTCAAATATTTAAAATTTCACTTTTTTACTGTGTCATTTTACTTTAAACAGTCTATAAATCTGTACGCAAATCTGCGCTGACCAACTAAGATTTTTTTTTTATAAAATATGATAAACATTATATTAAGATTTACTATGTAACCAAGATTTTATATTGAAATGTGCTTGTAAATAATATAAATTTTAGCGGTCCAACCAAACTGGCTAAACTCAACTGGCATTAAAATAATTAAATTAGTCCAGTCAAATACAGTGAAAAACATCCTGATGTACTCATTCGCCAGTATTTAGATCTTTTTATGACTACTCTATGAAACAATATATATAAAGTTTTCAAAGTATCATTGTAGTGTATAAAGATGTAAGCTTGAAAACTTTTAAATAAAAATTGTTTTTTTTTTCACTGAAATTGTCTGAAAATTTTCAATGGTCAATAAAAAATTGAAAATGTTGATTTTTATATATATTTTTAAAAATATTTACTTATAATTTATTTACTACCAAGTTATTAGTGAGTACTCTTAAGTTTTAGATCATTTGCTCTTTATATTTTACTATTTGTGATCAATGATCAATTGATCGTACATTTATTCATGTCATAACAATGTTGTTTAAAATTAATAACATATAGTATTAAAATTAAAATTTAAAATATAGTTTTAATATAATATTATTAAAAACTAAAAGTATTTAATTTTAAAAGTACACTTACTTTAAACATTTTAAAAATTTTGCTAAAAAAAGTTTTCATGAAAATTTACATTACTTGTAATGTACATAAAGTATAATAAAAAAATTTAGAATTTCTGTCAAATATATCAAAGAGCTCATTTCCATTTTGAATTTAAAATAAACATACGGTAATATGACCATTTTTATAATATGTGACTATGATTATTTTTCAAAATAATTGAAAAATATTCATTTCAACATTTTCTGTGATCTATGAAGAATTCGCACAAGATTTTGGGAACCATTGCACTAAAAATTAAAGAATATATATCTCATCGTATGTCATTTATATCTTATATCGAATGCACATTGTGTACTTCGACATTTACGTCGGTCAAAGTTGCGTGGTTTAACCGGTTTGCAGTGTTTGTCGAGTTGACGAGTCCCATCGCTCATTGCGGTCATGTCTGTGTCAACACGAGGTCGAAGTACGCATTTACGAAAAAAAAAAAGAATATATTCTGCTCGAGATGTTAAAAAAATGGTGTACAAAAGTATTGCACGTATATGTTAAACATATTATGCGAACGAGTGACGATTAAAGGATAAAATGGTATTAAAAACTATAAAAAAAAATACATATATATATACGAAAACAAAGTACCTATTTATATACTATTAAAAATTTCTTACATTTACGACAAGTGAAATAAATAACGCGAGTGATGCTTTGTAAGTTTTTATATGATCTTAAATTAATAAAATACAATGATCGCGTTCCGTCGTAAAATATGTAAGGAATAAGGACAATAAGGACGAATAAACGGGTGTGTGCGTAAACGAACACGCCTGTCACTTCAATATAATAATATAATATTAAACCTGCGTAGGCTACTCGTAAATGCGTTAAAATGCAATATCGAGTTTGAAAAGTTTTTCTTTGTAAATATAAAATAAGTAACACACCGATTTGGCATGTGTTGTCAGAAAAATACCTACGGTCGTCTAAAAATGGATAAAAAAAAACTTACGAAAGAAAAGTATATTATAGGTACTGTTCGCATCGATTTTCGAACGTCGGTGGAGGATTTAGTATTGTATCATTGTACGCATGTAATCTCATCCTTTTAACGAGGATTGGCAGGAAATGCGATTTCTTTCCCAATCCTTCGAAGGGTGGGGCAATAAGCCTGCATAATCCCAAGGTTTCGTCAAATATTCGTCGTGTGTCTCAGAAAAGGGGCAAGCGTGTGATGAAAGGGGGAACGTATAATTGATTCCGACACAAACACACTCCCCTTGGGGTTTTTTCGGCGAATATCGTTTTAACCTCGTCCAACAATCCACTTCGCTGTTAGATTCGCTGTTACATTTTTTATTTTTATTTTCGCCTGGCACCTACGTAAAATAAAAATGTTCTAAAAAAAACCTAACCCTGACGATCGTTTACCCTACATCGTCTTTAGAAATCGATTTAACTTTAAATCCACAGTTATGAATAAGTTTAGGAACGGGAACAGAGTTTTTCAAGCCCATGTATATTAAGAATTATGTTGAATCGCTAAATAAACCAGTGGGCCATTTGACATTTCTATGTAAAGGAAAAACTAATACCTGGTTTTCCGAATGAAGTAATTTAAGTTGGTCATTGATAAGCGAGTACTTGGCTGACTCTTCTTTGCGGAGAGCTCGCTCTTTCTTCAATTCGGGGCTCCAGAAAGTTTTGATGCTGTGCATGCTGGATCCGAGTTTCTGGTTGGTCAGCTCTAGTTCTTTCTTGAGGTTGGACAGTTCGCGATGCAGGTCGGTGTTCTGGTGTTGAAGCTCGCCCAGGAAGTGTCCAGTGTCGCGGGCGTTGGACATGTAGTGGCCACCACCAATGACCCCGCTGCCCGGTGACTGTCTGGACCGGGTTGATACGGCACCGTACGGGTCGTCGTCCAGGGTGGAGAATCCGCCGTTGTAACCGCGGTCCCTGTCAAACGATCTGTAGTCGCGATCGTGACCGTACTGTCCACTGGGATCAGATAGTATGCCACCGCCCCCACCACCGCTGGTGTTACGGTCCAGCGACTGGTACCGGGACGGCGGCATGACGCCCATACGGTCGACGGGACGGCTGGCACTCCGGGACCGGTGGGACGCTCCACCCGCCGGACCCATGGCCCGTCCCCGGTCGTCCAGAAGCACCGGGCTGTTGAGGTCGTCGTCTCGGTAGTAAGACGATGAGACGCCGCCGCCACCGATGCCCAGACCGCCGCCTCCGATGCCGGTCTGGTAAGAACCACCGCCGCCATGGTGATCGGGCGACCCGGCTCCCGGCCTGACCGTCCGCCGGCCCACCGGACTGTTCCTCTGGCCGCCGCCGCCGCCACCGCCCGCGCCGGTGGGATACGTCCTGGACGGCGATCTGTCGACCGTCGGCAGTTCGGTGGCTATACGACGGGTGCCGCGGGGCGAACGCGTGCCCGTGGCACCCAACGACGAGCCCGGGCCGTACGGTTCCCTGGCCGACATTCCGATTTATGCAGCGGTCGAGGTTAGCCTACGCTCGGTAGGTGGGGGGAGGGGGGGGGGAGATAGAGGGACGGCAAACTGCACTCGGCCCGCAGGGGCACACGGTTACGCGTGACGGACCATCGTGTCGCGCGTACACGTCCGTCTCCGCCGTATTACGCTCGGCCGTCGGTAGTACGCGACAAACACTGGTTACGCGAAACGCACGCACGGCAATCACTATAAAACGGGCGAGGGTGAGGTGCGTACACTATCGGGCGCGTGAAAGGGATGGCGCGCGGAAGGGGCGTCGTACCCACGCACGCATACACGCATAGGCCGTAACACTGTACTACACACGTATACAAATGCACGAAAATCGGGAGCGCACGCGCGCGCTAACCACGGCCGGCGTAACGTGCACGCGCATACACTGGCACGGACACTCGGGGGCACACGGCGGCGCGGCTACGGACGACACACTAAACGCGTTCGAGGCCAGCTGCTGCTCCCTGATCAATGAAGACCCCTTCGAGCCGCTGCCGCCACCGCCACCATCGCGACCCCCTCCAAACCGCCGTCGCCGTCGCCGCCGCCGTAGGCCGCCTGCGCGTTGCCATTATCGTCGGTGTCCTCCGCCCCGCCGCGCGCAAAACCCGGTGGGGCGGGGGCGAGGCAGGCTACCGCGGCCGCCACGAGCGAAATTCGGCCGCGCGCACACACGTTTCTCCCCGCAGCGCTTTATGTATAAAACGGGTCCTGGACGACCCCGCGGCACACATTTTCCCAGTTGTTTTCTTTGTTTTCTCTGTCACGAGAAATTTTTTATGTTTTTTCGACGTTCTCCGTCGACCGCTATTTTTTTGAAATTGTCCTTTGGAAAAACGGGATTTCTCACACACACCCCCCCCCCCCATGACTCCACGTGCAGTACGTGTGCTTTTACACGGGGCCGTTTTCCCCGGGCCTGAGACGCGAGTCGGAAATCAATACGCGGCGATGAGCGGCTCGTGTGCGTATGGACTGCTGGGCCCACGTCTACGTACTAAATGTACGTGGACGTGGTTGTTTAAGGGGAGAATCAAAAATTAAAATGTAACCGATATCAGAAGAAACGGACGGTTTTTATAGAGGGAATGCGAGTCCGAACGAACGGTTTTTTTTTTTAAATTACAAGAACGTTTAATACAGCCAGATAACCCGATAAACGAGTGGTTGAACCTTGTTTTTTTTTTTTTTTTAAATAAAATTCTACTTTGATATTTAACTCGGGAAAATACATAATAGTTATTATCGATGTAGGTCCTTGGAGTAGAATAAAATATTATTAAGTAGGTACTTGTGACAGAATATACCTACTGTAAATTGTTTTATGTTTTTTTTTTTTTTTGTCTTACACATTATGGTATATGCGTGGTTATCAGTCAAGCAACTGGAAACGCCATATGGCCTTTGAAATTTTAATGGTTCATTGTTGTTTAATTCATTTTTATTAAAATATTAAATTATTTTATAAGACAAATTCCACGGTATTTATTATGGGGCTAATAAAATATCTACAAGAAAAATCGAAAAATCCGAAAACTACCAACAAGTGTATATACCTATGTATAAAACTTATTTTGTTGAAATTGAATACTTTTATTTGAGTCTTGAGAGCTTTTAGTAAGGGTGGTCAACAACTACATATCTCCTCCCTCGTGTCATCCGATTTACACCGAACATTCACCAAAATGTTATAGTTCGTTAGAATATATTTGAAAACGAATTTTCAGAATTCCAGAACTATAATTTGAACAATTAACCATAACATTTTGGTGTGAATCGGACAACATGGGAGAGGGCTGAGTGTAGTTGGCCGCCTTTACTTTGAAAAGCTCTCATGGATCAAATAATAGTTTTCATATTCTAAAAATGAGTTTTCAAAATATTTTTGAAGATTAAGAAAAAAATCCGACAACACGGGGAATGCAATAAAGGCTTCTCCTCTCTAGTAGAATTTTTCACGTAAACAAATAATTTACACTGCAAAAATGACGGAAACCATCCTGTTTATATTTCGATCACGATCGTTTTCTTTTTAACTTAAATAAACCTTGTTAGTCAGTAAGTATTTACGATTAATTGTGATGTGTAAACATCTAAACGGTTTTTTTTTATTAAGACATAAAAGATAAATTATACTATGGACCTTTAGAAAGTTTGAACTTTGGAAGTTTAAGAATTAATCGATTTGTTTACTAGGGATTTAAACATTTTGATCATGTTACTTATTTATCATTAAAGAACTGCATTTTATAAACATTGATCATATTTCATAATATTAAATAAAAATGACTTGATCCCTAGAAGATAAATTCAAATCTGTTTTCAAATTTTAAATCTAATTTTTTTTAATTCTACAATTTTTTCTAGCTTTTAGATTGATTTTAAGCAAACAAAGTGATTAAACAGCAATAAAAATAGTACTTACTACATTATAATATATTTAAATTATTGGATTTTCATTTTTCTTAAAATTTCATAAATATTGTCTATATATACCACTTAAAAAATGGCTCTTTGTTTAGTATATCAATAACATCACTTGAACATAATATTAATATTTTATATTTTCGTAAAAAAAATAATAATATTAATAATGAAAAAATATATATCTTTATACTATAAAGGAATTTAGATATAAGTATAGCTAGGTAATTAAATAAAACCACAAATACTTAACAGAATTATTTAAAGTTATTTTAAAATACCTCTTGTTTTACTTAAATATTTATATATTTTAAAAGGACCGTGGATTTTTTAGGGGTTTTGTGTAGGCAATTTTTAAGCAGCTTTTTTAATAATGAATATTTAACAATTAAAAAGTATTAAAATAAATGTTAGGTCTATAATAAATAGTCTCATATTTGTACCACTTTTTATTGTTTTGTATATTGTGATGTTTTTTCGAAAACTCGACCACTTGTGGCTTTCTGATAACAGTTTGATCAAAAATTATCATAAAAGATAAATTATTACACTAAATAAAAGATGAGAACTCAAACTAAGACCGAGTATAGAGCTTTTATTCGATAAATATATTTAAACATTTAAAATATGTGATTGAAGTATTTTAAATTATTTATATTAAATATAAAATATATTTAAATATTTTACTTCATTCAAAATCTAAAAATTGAATATTTTATGTAATCGTGTATATTATTTCAGTAACATATATAGTAACTATAAATACTTTATTTGTTATTTTATCATTTACATAAACTACTATGGCTATATTACCGGCTTCGAGCGTGAACAGTTTTGCCCGGTAGGAGAGGGAATCAGATCTAAAAATGTAAAATGTAATATTATCAAAAAATATTAAATATTAAATAGTAGCTATTATAATTTTAACTGTTACAGATGCATAAGATAGTTATTTATAGTTTATATGACATGTAATATAATCAACAAAAATATAGTAATATAAAAATATAGTCCATAAATTTGTTAGGAAATTTAAATTCCGTGATTAGACTATCATAACAGGAAAATAATAAATCTAGAAGAAATGCAGAAGTAGTTTTATTGTACAAATGTATGATTGTTCTGTATATTAACGAATTTTAAGAAAAATGATACTCACAGCTAATCTAACTTAACCTAACTTTTATAGGTACTGTGCGTGATTCATGCAATATTGCGTTTAATCGTGTACGTTAAAAAACATTGCGCATAAACTCTGAGTGATGTGCATGATTAATGTGTATGAATATAATAATATGATATGCTAATTTTAATGTCATGTCGTGAGATCATATGTGCAGAAGAGTCAATTTTCTAAAGCTATGAGGTAAATTATGTTTTTTGTTATGTTGTTAGTATAGAATATATGCAAAATTTTTGGGAGTACCAACCCTATAGAACAGGTAACATATTATTAACCGTGGAAATAATAAAATTTTTCCAAATTAATCCCTGCCATATTTGGAGATTGTCCTTGGGATTTATTATTCGTCATCGCGATTCCTCGCCGTACCGGAAATTGAAGTCTTCTGAAGTTGAATGGCATGTCAGAAGGTACCTTCGGAATTCTTGGGATAAAAACGTCTTGAATTTTAGCTATGCATATCAGAATTGTTACCTTCAAGACATTCGGGAGCAAATTTTTGACTGCTAATCTTTTTCCGTTGTATAGTTTTGGTGGAGTGAGGTTACAAAGTAGAATAATGGCACAAACTTGTTTCTAAAGTAGCCAGGAAGTTCCAATGAGTTAAAAAAAAAAAAACAGTGGGATAAATAACTATGTGCTATTGATTGAGAACTGTATCCATGGATTTGTATGCTGTTGACGTTCCTGGTAAAGTGTACAGTTTACTAGCGTTTATATTATGAACATCGTCATTACGTAGAGCGAGGATACCACTTTCGCAGAGTCACTGGTAGTTTATGTGATTAGTAATGATGATGGGAAATATACTTGCTATCAGTTGGTTAACTGTAAGTATGGTGTTACAAAATTCTGGTAATAATGTGATGTCATTCATTGAAGGTGTTAATGGAAACTTTCCTTTGCCATTTGCTAGTGTATCTCTGAGAAAGGTTTTCACATGTGTCATCACAACCTAGAAGAACTCTCATATTTGTTACAAGAGTAAATTTTTGAACGTTCCTCTAAAGACAAGATGCTAATTTGCTATTAAACATGCATGAAGTTCATCAGCAGGGGTTCTTAGTTGAATGACAGATAATGCCTGACGATATGTGGACTACCGAAGGGTATACGACAAACGCATTCCACGTAGTCGCGAACCGATCAGACAAACAATAATAATATTATTACAATACTATTTGATGAATGCTACACGGGAAACAAACAAAACTTTTATTTACTCATCGATATATCAATACGTAATATTTTCGATTCTTATGTGAACTTTAATGAATTATTATAAAAAAAAAACTGTTTAAATTTATGAGCTCGAAATACTTTTACGACCCGTCTGGGAGCCCAAAGTCTGTGCATGCAAAATTTGGTGCAAATTGCAGGGATGTAACATTTCTCAATTTTTTCGTTAATGCGTATAGCCAAACTTTTTTATTTAATACGCGGGTATACGACTGTATACCTACGACCTATGTATACACTCGCTACTTCGGCCAATTATTATTTACGGTCTACTGACAAATTCACAGTATTTATTTTAAAAAAATCTTTAGTTTTGAGTACCTTAAGCTTCGGCGTATACCCCAGTAGTGGTTTTTGTTAAGGAGCACAGGCGCACGTGCACCGTCTAAAATTTCGATAAATTAGTGTGTTTTTATATATACAATTAGTATATATATATCGCTGTTTTAGTAACTATCATGTCTATGAATATTATTATTGTACATATTTTCACGTATCGTACCGCTAAATTGTTGATTGCTGTTCGGCGAGGCTTTTGCGTGGCATTCCATCACTGCCACTGTCCGTTGCGCACACTTGAATAATGCATGTATGATGCGCCGTTTACACACGCGTAGTTTTATTTTATTCCCTCTGACGAAAATTACACCGTGTTAATTATATAGCATGACGCAAAAAACTAATCTGAACCACCAACTATGTATATCTAATTATTTTCTGTTGTCATATGTCGTAATGTTGTAACGACGTTTGTCGTTTGGTGCAGTTATTATCTACTCATTTTCAGATATTATCAGGATATTATTTATCTAGGTTATACAGGGATGAGGTAAATTTAATTATGAATTATATGGTTGAAGTTATGTTTTTAATAAAATGAATGACATCACGTTCGTTAGTATTGTACCACCTATTATATCGACATTTTAGAGAAAATAACATAACATAATATTGTTAATATATTTTGTATTAATTCGTGGTATTTTTTGGTTATGCACCACCAGATATTTCACCTACGAGCCGTTACTGGTATACCCACTAAAATATTTACGATTATATCACTGGCCAATTGGTCAAAAAACTGTGAATTTTCATTAGCATCGTCCGTTTCAGACCACTTGATTTAAAATAAAAAATAAAATAGATAATAAAATGAATAATAAAATAGATTACAAAAGATAGTAAAAGATAACACTTTAGGATTAAAACACTAGGAAAAGGGAAAAATATCCTCTGGTTTAGTACAAACTAATACGAATTTTCTATCAAAGACATTTTTTACTCCGGAACTCCGTTCAACTCCTTATACCCGAATTACTGTATACTAGCTGTAGAGATAAAAAAACATAAAAATCAATACATTTCTCTCTACGCTTAGAATATTAAATTCATATATTTTATAATTGTATTGAAATACTTGAAAACTAAGTTTTGAAATATAAAGTATGTATTATAATATATTGCTTATAAGTTATAATAATATAAGAAATTTTACAAACGTTTAAATTTGTTAGCCAATAGGTACTATATAATATGTAATATCTATTTAATATCTCGATTAAAATTAAATTAAAAAACTATAAGTAAAATGTAATTCCCCTTTAATTTGATTGCAATATGTAATAATGTATTATTATGTAATTACATTTGAATAATTATTTCTCACAGATAATTTGACCTATAAATAGCGTTTCTTTTTTTTTCCTAATATATCTATACATAATTCTGTATTATTGACAATTTTCTCTCAGACAGCGAATATATAAAATCGTGTAATTTTGTTGTTTAATATTTTCATTTTATTTACATAAAGTCACTACATAAATCTATTATGCAGGAGACACGTCATAATAGTACATATACGTATATGACGTATATACAGACAGGATAAAGATAAAATCATTTTAAAGGCGCTTATCACCGACTTTGCAGTCGTTTTATTCATATATACCTATATAATACAATTTATCGTGTAATCAGTGTGTCGCAAAAGTTACGATTACATATTATATTTGCATTGATGATAAACTAAATATTTACAGACCATGTTTTAGTCGATTAACTAGCTATCCGATAACTTCTTAAGACTTATATATATATATTGAGTATAGATACTTTATTGGAGTTATATACCTTACAATATATAGTAGAAAAATTTTTCTGCGAATAAATTTCCGTTTCAAAATTGATTATTTGAGTGTTTATCAATCTACTCGTATAAATTTCAACCAACGATATACAGTATAGATTCGTCTCTATATATAATGTTATCTATATTACTAAATATTCTCTTAAAAATACTCGTTTCATACACCATAAAAGTTCATACATATATGTAGTTAGGTTAGGTTTGGTATACAAATTTGTTTTTTACTGATGATTTTCTTTTTTTTAAATAGCAAGTTACTCATTCACCATTATTTATTTATTTATAGTTTTTTTTTTTTTTTTTTTTTTTGATAGATTCAAATAAATATACATTTTAAATTAATTGACTACAGAGGACATTTTCGAACCTTTTCTTATAAAAATATTTACCTACCAAAGAACCTATAAATAATATATAGTATTTCCTAAATAAACGAAATAATATACACACTTAAAATGAAAATATATTGAAATATACACTAAAAAAACATCACATTTTATACTCAAAACGTTATGAAATATATTTTGTGCTTATGTTGTGACGTTGGGTAAAAAATATATAATCAAATATAATAAATATGTAAATTTACACAAATTCGAGCCATAATGATGTATATACATGTATATACATATGTATAACATGACGGTTGTGTAATGTGACAGCTTATGTTCTTACTTCAATATTGACTTCCAGCAATCTAGATGTTTAATATAGGTACATTAATTTAAAAACTCATTATCAATTTTATTTGAAATTAATATTAAATAAAATGTGTATCGATAAGAAAATAGATTTTTTACATAATTTTAATCCCATTTTATCACTGATTACCTTTAAATTATTCATAGATTTATGGTTATTTTTCTGTTACGCTAATTTTTTTCTTCGAAATGGTTTTATTATTTTATAATCAATTTTAGATATTCCTGCGAGATTGTTTTTTGTTTACAGTCCATATAAACCCAAGTGTTACGATGGATATATTTGAAATTTAAATATGAGTAGTTTAAGATGAAATATTAATAGCTATATAAATGAATTGAATTTTTTTTTTTAATCTCCGCCCTTAAATATTTTTCGGTTTTTCAGTGAATTTTTACATTTCACTTTCTGTATTTTCCTCGCCTATTTGTCGGTATAGGCTTTTCAACAACAACTTGGCAAACAAACAAGGTAAAATTCGATTATTGATCTCAACGCATTATCGTATCCGAATTGTATTTATTCCTACAATATAAGTGATGTGAGTATATAATATAGTGGGAACAGGTCGTCGTATGTTGATAGGATTCTTCAGTCACTATTTTAGATTCTGAGCGTAGCGAGGAAGCTTATGGTTTTACAATGATGTTTATTTTTTTTATTTTTTATTTTTTTCTGTAAACACTTCTTCTACCAGAAGGAGGGCTCCGATCTTTACACTCATACCCGGTTTCCGGTAGCAAATTGCATCTAGTTGGTACTTTTAAGAGGTCATTTTTCGATTTGGTCGAAGGAAATATGAGTGAGGATTTCAAAGGCTGAAAGAGCGGCATTTGCCTTAAATAAGTACTTAAAATCAAAATTTTTTTCAAAGAAGACTAAAACTAGACTGTATACGGCAATAATAAGGCCGACGCTCACCTATGGCTGTAAAGCCTGAACTACCACCAGTACAACCGAAAGAAGGCTTAGGACTTTTGAAAATAAAATTTGGAGGACAATATGTGGATCAACTTATGATAACATCAATACAATTTGGAGAAGAAAATATAACAAAGAACTACAAAACGAATTGGGAATTGCATCAGTTATCAGCTTTATAAGAGGGCAAAGGATCCAATGGTTAGGACACGCGATACGGAGAAGCGAGGACGATATAAGTAGAGCAAGCCTGAATTGGAAACCAATGGGAAAGAGACCTCGAGGTAGACCCAGGAAAAGGTGGATGGATGGTGTGGAAGAAGACCTTGGAAGATTGGGAGTACAGGAAGTACAGGGGAAGTAGTTCAGGACCGTGAAAAATGGAGAGATATTGTGATGGCGGCCAAAACTCTCAGAGAGTACTAAGTGTTAGATGATGATGATGATGATGATAACGACTACAACGGTTTTTTTTTTTACTTCGGACAAAACGTTGCCAACGCATGTTGAATGGTTGCAGGTAAACGGTGAATTATAAACGTGATAAATTACGGTTTGTTATTGGATGACAGACCACGATTACCGGTGACTATACCGCGAACGTATGCCAAATTTTACGTTAGATAATGGTTGATAACATATTATTATGGTTTAACACTAGGTACATTATAATATATTGTAATTTTTTTCGTTTTCCCCAGTACTAGACGATGACCGTGGACAGTTTTTTTTCTTTTTTTTATGGCACTCACTGTGATCAATCACAATAGAAGGCAAACACGAAAAACGATAACCCTGCGAAAATTAAAAACGTGTTCGATTCTATACACACACAAACACCCGATGATATAATTTTAAAGTAAACATTAACGGCAAAATAATTGATTTTAAAATAAATACTTACATACGTATATATATATATATATATATATATATAATTGTATTTTGAGAGTGTATATATTGCCTATATATACACGTTTTTACGAATTTATGACCGAGTTATATATGATTATAATTGCATTGTATTATATTGTGTCTATGTTTTGCAGGCTAATTAGCTATACACTACACGGATAACCTAACCTAACAGGTTCTACAGAGTGATTAACATAATGGTTTTCAATATTTAAATTTTTTCATGTCACTTAAGTACAATGTAATTGTATTCTATGTAATTCATTGATATATTTAAACATAAATAAATTAAAAATTAGCTTAATCATACTTAGTAAATATCTCTGTATCTCCACATCAAACTATATAGGTATGTATATTGTATACAAATTTGACCATTCCGTCAGTGTTTAGCTACTAAAGATAAATCATAATTTTTTTTTTTTTTGTTTAACTTAATATAGTCTGCGTTAGAAATGGCTGATCAAATAAAAAATAACAATATTGTTATTTTTTTTTAGTATAAAGTATTATTATTGATTGGTGTTAGATGAACTTTTCAATCGTTTATTTATCGAAATCCGAATGACATAAACCGTCATAGAGTAACGGAGATAATTATATATACCCTATATATATATATATGCTTGGCCGTTTCGACGAAAATTTTTTTTGGGGGGGGGGATGAAAATGGTTGAAAAAAATAATATATTACTTCTCTTTAAAACATAAAAAAAGTAAAAAAAAAAAAAAAAAGGTAATTAACATTTTTCCCATACTGAACTTAATTTTGATGACTGCGGTGGGAAGGGCTGGGGGGTGAGACACCTCCTTTGGGACAGCCTTGCTTATATTACGTTTACATAATATTTTGTATAACACGAAATATAGGTAATTAGAAAATTCACATCTTGTTATAATATATATATATCATCAAAGTAGGAACGTTTTTGGAAACGACAGTATAAACATTTTTTACCTACAATATATACATTTTGTTGAATTCCTGAAGAAATTGACTTTACGCCCACAAGCGACATCTTTAATATATTTTTGTTTAAAATGCGTGTTTTTTTTATAGTTTATTGTTTTTTGTTGACTTTGAAATTTTTTCAATTACCTTTACTTTTAAATTTATAGGCTAAAAAATTAAAAAATTCTAATATTTTTTTTTAATTTGAAAAAAAAATTTTTACATCACAAATGTATAGGTGTCAAAAAACGCTTAAAATAATGGCGAAGACAGAAATTATGTGTCATACTTATACTTTTATGTTATATTCAAAAATCTGTTAAAATATTATATTCTGGGCCTTATTTAATCTAGGTCCTGATTTAATCCAATTTATACGGTAATCGTAATAATTCATAATAATAGTTATACATTTTTTATATGTACACCGACAATTTTGAAGGGGCGAGATTGGCTTTGCTTTGAACTTCTTTAGAAAAAAAATTTTTGTATAATTTATAGAATTGAGTTTTCTTTTGTTTTCAAGAGCTACCTATATATTGTTGAATGTTTGCTCCCTATCGTAAAATGTGTTTTTTTTCTTATCTGGTAAGTTAATAGAAAACCACATGTATAATATTCTTTACGCACGTTTATTATTTTTAGCAGTTAATTATAATTATAAGTTAGGTTAGGCTAGGTAATGATAGATTGATATAATTAATATTTTTGCCTCAGAAATTAAAAAAAAAATATAAAATAATAAAATAGCAATTTCTAGTATACCTACCTAATATAAAACAATGAAAAGTAAATCCGTGTAACTTGTTTCATAGTTTACAATAATTACTACCGCCTATTAGTATCACTATTTACCAGCCAACTTTTCCATTGAAAAACATTAGTAATTTTATTTATTTTATTCGGACGTTTATTTCCCGCATAAATACATTCGACGAAGATAGTTAGATGATTGAAATAAACGGGCCTTAATGGGCAATAAAATACGGGACGAAATAAAATATTAAGTATCCATACCTACACTTAATTTACTTTTATAAATATAGACATATAAATGGATCGTTGAAAGTATATAACAAAATTATTTACTACCCGAGAAACTACAATACACATATCCAATTTACAGTTGTAAAAAGTAACGTGCATACATTATGTACACGGACATTTTTGAAAAGATAATAATATAATATTTTATGTTAAGCAACGGATGAAAAAAGAAAAGGAAAACATTAAAAATCTATAAAAAGTATATCTGTGAGAGAAAGAAAAAGTGGCATGTCAAAACGTAATAATATGGAGACAAAATATGAAAAAATTAATGTGTAGGTATATGAAAGACTCTTGTCTTTATATATACGAGTAGGTATAAAGAACGTTTCGAATTTTAAAGCGTTTGGAAACCTGTAGGGGGAGTATTGGTAAATTGTTCATATACATGGAAAGATATAATATAAGATATATGCTTGTACGTTGTCGTAATGATACGTATATTTTTTAATCTATTTTAGAAAAATTAAAATTTTTTTTTTAATTTCAAATTCTACATATGAAAAATATGAATTCGGTAAGGTTTAAACGTGTTTTGCACGGAAATACCATCGACTATTAGTCTCAAATTAATTTTGCACATCTTAATACGGTTTACTTTCTTTATGTTTGGAACTTTAAAACGTTATCATTAAATTTGCAAAAAATGCATTGAAAAAATAAGGACAAAAAAAAATGTACGAATACGAGCTACGGTAAGACTAACTAACCTATATGTAATCTTTAAATTTGTGTTTTAATAAATACAGTTAAATAAATATCATACTGATTATTTTATAGTGGGTATCACATGTGTAAATGTTTTTTTTTTATTTTTAATAATGTTCATTTTTTTATGGATTAAATTGTGCTAGGTTAGGTTTATTTTTGGTCATCAACATTTTGTTTCCAAGTATTTTATATGTTTACCATTTAGGATAAAAATATAATGGTGAAAAAAATTTTAATAATGTCAAAATACTCTAAAAATATCAAAAATTACAAGTAGGTACTTACCTACAGTTAAAATAAACACTTATATTTCTACCTATATACACATCTACATTTCCGTTCACATTTAATAAAAATTGAAAATTCATCAAAATATCATCTATAGTTATATGTATACTATTGTGTGTAACAGAAAAATTTAAAATTAAGTAAAATTTCGTATTATTGCTTAAATATTATGCTTAATATTATAAGTTATACGTTATCAATTTATTCAAAACACTTTTGTGTAGATTTCAATACTTACAATATGCACCATATATACGGGTTATTAATACTTTGTTTGTGAAATATTGTTAATTGTGAATTTATGATAATAGAACGTTATTATCATACATTTATAGAAGGTTTTCCCAGGAGCTTCAAAAAGGGCTTGCTAAAATAGAGATAACAATTGAATTATTTCAACGTGAAATGTTTGAATATTGTAATTTTTCAAGTTGTATTATTGTAATAATTTTGATTTACAAGTCTCTGTGATTACTGTTTCATCGTGTAAATAATTATTTATTTATACAAATGAGCTTAATGTGTTTTAAACTTATAGCGCATGGGTGGTATGTACATCTTTCAGTGGATTATAACCAGCATTAGGTAGATCTAGTAAGCCCAGGGGATATGTATATTTGTTAAAAAAAAAAAAAAAACAAATAAATAAATAAATAAATAAAAAAGTATTGATTTCAATTTTCGTCAACTAATAATATTATCATCAAAAATTATTTTGAAACCTTGTGAGCATTCCTCAGGGAAGCCCCCAGGAGGAGATATTAATGGGACTATAGCTCTCCCCCAAAAAAAAAAATATATATATTACTTTAATACTAGATTTACCTACTAGATGAATCGGTATGAATTCAGAGATATATTTTATATGGTATCGTAATAATTCCTATATAGATTATGTGTATGCAAACCTACGAGAGTCTTATACTATTTTTCATCGAAATCTAAATATTACAGTTTAAGGATTTACAAATAATTTTTGACAGAAATATTCCAAGACATTTTTTACAAAATATTTTTGGTTTTTAGTGAAAATGAGCCTACTCGTATATTTTACTTAAGGGAGGACTGCAGCCATACGGATTTTAGATCGAAATTAGTGCAGTCTGCTCAGTAAACTGTACGAGTTTGATTACACGGATTTTAATTTTGAAAACGGATTTTGATTCATTAACATGTTTACTTGGGATTAACCGCGGCGATTATTAATATTTAAAAAATTAACACTTTTTTCAACATTTTTTTTAACATTTATTTATTTTTATTATTAACACAAATTAAATCATTATATATAGTATCATTCATCAAAAATGTTTCCGGTGACACAACATAATGAGTCAAAAACAAAATGTAAACCGCCATCATCGTTCCAAAATTTATTTTGAACGGCTTCGTGTACATATGTACAAAAAACATTGATTTAATTATTATACATTTAATATCAAATTAAAAATATATCTTGTGAGCTATGGTGGGGCCAGAAACTAATTATTTTTGACACTTATATGGCTGTACATAGTTTTCATATAAAAATAATATATTTTCAGATTTTTAAAAACATAAAAGTATAAAACGAGATTGAAATCAAGAAATATGCACATTGCACGTAGTATAAAAATACTGCACATGGATTTTCTATGATTGGTAATTTATTATATTTTATATTTATAATTTTAACATAGTAAGTAATCTAAAAAAATGATCTTGTTACACATTTAGCTATTAAGTCTAAAAGTCAATAATCGAAGACGAGTTTTGATAAGAATATTATACCTAATAAATTCATTTTTCACCACAAATATGTCTTTTTGATTATTTTTGATTGATAATTATATATTATTGAATATTTTTGAAGATATTTTTATACAGGTATTATGAAAGTGTAATTTAAGTAAAAAGTTTAGTATGGTATAAACCAATGAATTTCGTTGTATTACAGTTCTATGTGGAGACTGAATATGTTCGACGTTTCAGGAAAATTTAGATTAAACAGAGGAGAGCAAACTCAAAACAATATAAAAAATAAACCACTATAATATGATTTCACTGGGGTAAGGCTTAAAAACCGTGTAATGCTTGCCATACATTTTTGAATAAACTTCTATAAATAATTTAATGTGAATGCATAAGGGGAGATAACAGAAAAAATTACTTCTGGAATTAATTCCCTTTTTGGGAGAAAGATGAATGATACTTATTATAGGAAAATGAGCGGAGTATTAAAATTAAAAATGTTGTATTTTTGAAAACAAATTTTGGATGTAAATAAATTCGTCTTTCACATTATTTAATTACTTTCAAACATTTATTCTGAACCATAATAATCGATTGTCGCATATTATAATAATTGTAATGAGTAAACTGGGTATTTTGACTTTGTACTCGGTGATAGTAAAGTGGGTATTAATTATTTGAATTCCTACACATTCGTTTGTCTATTTTATGATTTAGATTTTCAATGAACGTTTTAGAAAATATTGTAAATTGCACTCCTTAAAATAGTAATATCTCTACTCACAAAAAAAATAAAAAATTATAAAAAAATTACAGTAGTGTGTATAATGCTATATATTACTCGCATACTACGATGATCACTGGAATATTTTTTGATGACATATTTAATATTCGTTTCTGGTTTTTGGCAGCAATGTTTGGCGAAGGCTGAGGTATAAAATAATATTATATCAATGTATTATATTCATATTCTTTTGCTATCGATAAATGTTTATAATTTGAGACATATATATTTTTCAGCCATGTTCCGGTGTAAATACGTTCACATTACGTGAAAATTATTCAAGTGATGTGTCCTAGTTGAATATAATCTGATCGTTTCTCTCAAGTCTCAATATAATATAGTATATACATATTAAATATATATATATATATATATATACGCTTACGTATATGCTTATGCGGTACATTGTACATTGTACACCCTAAGGATTCAGACAGTGAAAGTATATAATATCCAAAGTATCATTCCGGTTGACTAACCGGTATAAAGAAAAAAATATCAACAACATATTTTGAATTGTTATATTATTTTAAAATTCTATATTGTCTTGTATTACTTTTAGAAATAATATTATTTTTGGCGTTTTGTTAAAAGTCTCGGATATACTTATACTTATTCGACGTTTTTAATATTATAGAGTACCTATATTATGTTTCTCAAATTAAAGACAAATATAATATATTGTTACGTTACGCAGTCGGATAATATTTACTTTGCCTGGTATGTTTGGAAAATATTGCCCTTTTTAACTGGACATAAAGAAGTAGTTATATTGCCTGGAGTACGAGTTGTACGTGTAAAATATGTATATCATATTATGTACTCGTACAGTGCTCCTAACAATAATTCAGACCGTTTAAATTTACGTAAAAAGGATACGACGATGAAATTTTCATTATGATAATACCTAATATTATTATTATTATTGATTAGGTATAGGTACCTAATGAAAATAATATAAAATGAGTAATTTTCAAAATTATATTCTCAATATACTTGATATATTTGTAATATCTTGAGCTCTCGACAAATATTATATTTCTCATGGCGAATTTTATTGTTTTTATGGTTTTTATACTATGTGTGAAAAATCCTTATACAACCCATTCGTCCGTCCATCCGTCAGTCTAAATTGGCCATTATAATTCATCGTTGTTGTTCTTAAGTTATCGTTATTATTTTTTTAAATGTTCATTTTAATATTTATTATTTGACGCGTTTATCAATATATGCTGTGACCTTCTTTACCCGGTTAATTTGTTGCTTTATAAAGTAAATAGATACCTATTTGTTTAAATGTAGTAAACAAAAAATAAAATAAAATAAATGCTATTCTCCTCATTTATATTACAACATTATGTATAAGTATCTATGAATTTTGATGCATTTTAACACTATTTTTCTATTAATCCAAAATGATTTGTTTAATGACCAAATCTATTCTATGTACCTATTTTCTATGAAATCAAAATAATTTACAACGCTTAATTTGCATATTTAAAATATGTTTTAATATATTTTTGCATATGAAATGTATAGGTACTTGTATCTTTTTAATGTGTGTTTAATGATATTTTAATGTTTAAAATAAAAAAAAAAAACATTATTGTCAAACCAATACATTCCTCGCTTCGCTCGGAATCTAAAATGTTAAATTTCCAAACAGACTTTTTTTTATGCTAGCTGGTGTATTACGAGCGAGTACAAAAACGACAGCATATATAGAATAGGTTTGATTTATCATCTACAATTCATCAATGTTATAATTAGTGTTAAAAAAATGTAACAATGTTGAAATGTTTTAATTGTATTGATTATAATTTACACTAGAATATTTGTTTTTTTATATTGTATTAGTTAAATAAAATACAATACCATAACATATAATATTATACATTTGAGCATGTTTTGAGTTTGGGTAGTAAGAGAATATGAAATTGTTAATTCATACAATATATACTAGCTGAATTATCCGTCTTCGCCCCTGAACAGATTTGACTGGTATGAGAGGGGTTAAGGTGTGAAATGTAATATTATCAAATACAATAAATAATAAAAATTTCGATTTATTCATTAATTTGATAACAGAAGCTTTTTGTCTGTCCTGAAAAGATAGATTAGTTGTGTGTTCATTTTCTATTTAATTTTGTTTCCACGCAACTGAAACAATTTTTTTTTTTGTTTATACGCGATTGTTGTACCAGTGATTCATATTAAATAGAAAATAAAACATTTAGGCCCCTAAACTCTACTGGTCGGATCGAACATTTTATTAGCTAAAAACCTGCTCCTGGTAACGGGGATAATTTTCCAAAATACTGCGTAAAAATCGGTCCAGTAGTTACTACCACTATTAATCTCAGATATACCCATGGCCCACCGCACATAATGAATTGGCAGTGAACGTGATAATTAATCCACTTAAAAATCCTTTCTTATTACACATCTAAAGCATTATAGAAACCACTATTTAAAATATTAAGTTCATACGTTTTGTATATGGGAATGTAATGTATGGGAAGTAGTGACGTTTGTAAAATAAGTATGTATATTGGTTTATATATAAATTTATAATAAGTAAATTTATTGGCCGTTATGCCAACGGCGTACATTTTATCGATAAATTTATTGATAATAGCAATATTGTATAATAAGAATATTGGTGTACGTGAGATTATTTTTACCGATAAACTTTTCGGAACAAATTCTTATCTACACGACTGTCAAAAAGGAAGGTTGCAGGTAGCTGGAAACCCGCGGGCCTTCGTGCCACCGTACTGCACAATACGTACCTATTGGTGGTAGATAATTATCGTTAATCAACCCACCTAAACTCAACAATTTTAAAATCCTTTCTTATTGCACGGTTAATGTATTAGAGGAATCACTATTCCAAATTTTAAGTTCGTACGTTGTGTAGATTTTGAGATACAGCGATCAGTGAGTGATATATATAGATTAATATTAATAGTATAAAATAATATTTTATTTTGTCCTCATAAACGGTATGTATATTGTATACCAATGTACCATGTTATAAATCTACTATGAAATCATAGAAATAGTACATTTTTATAAGGCATAAAGATATAAGTATGTATCATTTATTTATTAAAATAATAAAATATATGTTAATAAGTCAAAAATGACAAGTTTTCCCCATAAATTAATCAAAATAGATGATAATATCTACTTAATTAGAGATTCATATTGATTTGTAGGAGTGTTGCAAAAAAAATTAAAACTAAATAAAATTAAAGTTTCACGATATTGTTAAGTATTCCAGACTGCACATTAATAGCCACCAAGAACGCAGAAAAAATCAATATCAATAGTTAAATATATTTTATTGATTCATTTTCAAAGCTTTGAAGTTGTGTTCACCTGAGCCAAGTTTTCGAATTAACAGATTTTAAAAGTATATAATTGAGTTATAAGTACGAATGGTAATCAAAATATAATATCCAAAAATCAGAGAAACGGAAATTTTATTTCCGATTGAGTTAGACGACTGAAACAACATTGCATGTAACTTGATTTATGAAGTATCTCGAGATATTTTTTTTACATTTGGAATATAATATAGGGTACCATCTACAGCTGATTTCATTTCAATATCATATACTAACGCCAAAGATCCTCCTCGGCTCCTTCTGGTCAAAAATTTGTTAACGGAGAAAATAAAAATAAACATATTTAACACACAGTTCATTGTAAAACCACTAGCTTCCTCGCTGAGCTCAGAATCTAATATGTGAACAAATTTGGTTTAAAATAAAGTCGAAACTTAAGAGGATGTTACACCCGCATTTGTTGTCTCTGTCAATCTAACAGTTAATATAGCAAAATCACACTACGCATAATTGAAATTTTGTCGTTTAGGTTAAATTTAGAGTATAAACACCTATTACAAAATTTAAAGCGAGGAATATTTTCGAGTGAACCTCATGGGCATTTTGTAAAATATCGTCTGACGAAAAAATGAAAGGTATTTAAAAAAATCAACAACTAAAAATGCCGTAACTTTTTTTTCTGACAATATTTTACAAAAATTCCATGTGGTTCACTCGAAATTATTCTTCTCGTTAAATTTGATAATAGGTGTTTAAGCTCTAAATCTAACCAAAATGCCATAATTTAAATTTTGCGTTGTATAATTTTGCTATATTGCCAATTAGATGGACGGAGACAGA
>JAIPRL010000056.1:221560-241980 GCA_025469235.1 Pemphigus obesinymphae | reverse complement strand
GTGATTAAAATCAAATAGACTCGTAAAACGAGTCGCCCGTCTTCGACGTTGTTGGGGAAAAATCATATCACCGTCTATTCATTTAAAATAATATACGAGTCCTTCGTCTCCAATGTGGTTATTAAGTGTAAACTTATTATGTTTTCTAAGAACATTAATTCGTTGCCACAATAGGTTTAATAATATTATCTTATCTTATCTTTTTATCTAGATAACCAAAATGTATCCTTTATCTTTATCTTAGATAATCCTTCTGTCATTATCTATATCTTTTATCTAGATAACAAAATGAGTTATCTGTCCCAACGCTGTGCTCTACGGACGCGTGCGATGGTAAGGTGATGTGCAGTAGCCGAGTGCACACGAGTACAATAAATTGCCTATACAAAACTCCTCGGAGAATGATTAATATTGAGTTCTGAAACGTTCAAAAATTAACCACGAATAACGGTAAATGGTTTTTGGATCCAATACGGTAATTTTTAACCAGTTGTTTCCCCGTCCTCCGTTCCGTCCAGACGAACCGATCTTCGCAGGAAAAGAAATAACGCGATAAGCCGTGTTTTTTTTTTTTTTTTGTATCTCACAGTTGTTATCAATAAATTAGGTTTATCTATTTTGTGCATCCTGTCATCTAGATTTGTGTTTGGGAAAAATATTAATTCGAAAAATAAAATAGAAACGATTAAGATCAATTAATTACTAGAAAATTTATGGAAACGTATTTTTAGTTAGGCGGGGTCTGTCTGTCAGTGACACAATGTGGTAATATAGAATATACCTATAGAAAATTACAAATTATAATCATATTACATGTACACTTGAAAGTCGTGAGGAAGATTTTAGATTATTCCTAAGTTATAAAAATCATAGTGTATAATTAATAATAACCAATACATTTAACCTTAAAACAGTTCTGCGTTAATCAATAGCGTTATTTATTATAAAATTCCGTTTGGATCTTTCATTTGAAATTCATCGTTCGAATTTAACACGAAAAAAATTAAACAGTGGAAAAAGTTGAAATATGTTTTTCATTAATGAAAGCATTTATTCCAAACACGAATAAAAATCTAATACTTAATATAATACGATAAAAGTGGTCGTATTAATGGTTATTATTATCTATAGGTGATCAAATCACATTCATATCTACTACGATTAAACTATGACTACAGTATATAGGCACTATGCAGACTTTCCAAACGACGACAATTTTACATATTTACTATTTTATCACTTATTTATTTATATTGTTTTTACATTTTTTCCAGTAGCCAATCCAATTAAAACTTATGTATGATATATTTAGTGTTATTGCCATAACAGTTTCGATCAAAAAACGTTCTTACTGAATGAATAAAATCAAAAGTTAACGTAAAATTTATAACATATGATAAACTAGTCGATAACAGTTGTGATAAAAACCAAATCTCAAAATACGGCTCAATCACGTTATTTCTTTTCCCGCCTCGTCGTTCCAGACCTGTGAATCCACTCTCTTCGCGCACAGGAACAAAGCATATATTATAATATTAGGTATATTAACACGTACAGCATAATAATATTATTAACATTATATGGTTTACAACGAAACGTGTTATATATACACACATACATATATTCTGGTACATTGTAAATATGACAATATATCATAATATCGTATATATTCGCGACGTAATATATTATAATAATTTATTTATATATATATATATATATATATAGATACAACAAAAATAATCGCTAAAAAGTCGTAAAAAGTCGTCGTAATAAACAATTTGGGTACGCGAAAGGCGTTGTTTAAACATGATTTTTTTTTCCTTATCGATTTTTATTAAATATAAATAACAATTAAAAGGAATATAATAATATAATATATATATATGTTCAAGTAGTAATATAATAATATAATAATCGTTCGATTTTTCGACCGCCCCTAGCACGAAGCGGGGCGAGTATACACAAAATATAGAAAGCTGACATTACACACACACACATATATACTTAAATTTTATATACATTGAAAATAGTAGTAGTAATAATAATAATAATAATATTAATAATACTAATAATAATAATAATAATAATAATAATTATTATTATTATTATAATAAATAAACGCAAACTGTTTAATTGAAAAATAATTTGGACGAAATAATAATTAAAAAAAAAAAAAAGAAAAAAAATATTTATAACAGTGATAAAGGAGATATAATTCTATATGTTATCATGTATATAAATCTGTTTCTCGTATATTATATACATAATATAAGAAGTCTTTAATGCCTCGCTTGACCGTTCTCGGAGATCAACGTGGCGTTGTAGTTTTCGAACTGCCACATCTGCCTGGACTGCAACGTGTCGCATTCTTCCATGAGCAGTTTTTCCTTGGCTTCGTTGATGGCCAGACACTTTCTACTGCTACCGTGCCGCAACTGTTTAGTCTGTAAGTTAGAAAATCGAAATGAATATTTTTCACGCAGTGGACATTAAAGAACGAAAAAACATAACAAAAACTATAGTCACTAACAAAATTGACCCTCAGCTTAGTGTCCGTAAAATTTACCGACCCCCCTCAATTTTGATTTTTTTTTTTGTTTTGATTAAGTTATACCCACATACTATACGAATACTTTAAATCAGAATCACAAATATAATAAAAAATAAACTGCTATATTATAGTTTGGTAAAAGTAATCGGCTTCAGTTTAAAACTAGGATAATGTGCGTTATCGTATACCTTATTATATGAGTCCTTGAGATATAATAACTTCATATATACCATATATATATATATATACTAAGAGCACGAATTAAGATATACAGGATGTCGAACAGCGATCTGTTATCATTGTTCTACTCGGTCTGAAATGTTATTTTTACTCAATTTGATGTGCAGTGCTAAATGAAGACAGCGGTGAATTTCGAACTAATGCGGTAAATAAAACTATCAGTTATCATCAACACGAGTTATTCAGTTATCACCATTTTGTCATGATTATCATCACAGATATATATAAATAATAAAATATTATGTTCGATTGACAATTTGTCTAGGATTCTGAATAAATGGTCACACTGTATTAGTTCATAATTCACCACTGCAACAAAATAGCGCAATAAGTTAAATTGGGAAAAAAGAACATTCTATCTTCACTTGATAAGGTACCGTTCGGCATCCTGTATATCTTAATCCGTGATTAAAGAGATAACAGATATATTTTTTTTTTTTGCAGTACAATTTATTTTGAAGGGGCACAAAACAAGACATTTTATAGTTAAAATGTTTTGTTTTATACGTCCTAAATATATTTTACTACAAAAATAATAATTTTTATCTCATAATTTATATATATATATATATGATAACACATATTGGCTTCGTTTTTAACGAAGCTGGTTGCTTTACTTATCATCACTAATTTATATTATAACTAGTTTATTTTGTATATCTGTATTCAAAATGGAATATGTCCATCATATTGAAAAAGTAGCTCAGTAAAATATTATAGTCTCGCAACGATAATTTTCAGATTAATGTTTACTACATTATGATGACATTGTTTGCCAAAAATAATGGTGTAATTTGATCGGTTGTACATAATACTCCATAACACTATCATCTACGTTTTATCACGCAAATTCCAACGAACAGTGTCATCACGATGCGTGACATAAATCTGAAAATCATTTCAAGACTACGCCGATCTGTACATTTTCAACATGCCGGACCTACTATTTTGGCTAGACATAAGAACACGTGTAATTCATTATTATTAGTGTCCATCCTGATTTGATTTATTCCGTGAAAATGTATTCGTGAGTATATAAGTTTATCTATATAAAACTGTTCCACTGGACTGACGGACTGATGCGCATGTTATAAATTCGAAAACATAATTCTATACAGAAGTTTTTTCTGTTTAGAATCGAGCAGTAGAATAGACATAAAAAGCATAAATTCTAGTTAACAATAAAATAATAGTTATACTTATATGTACAATATAGGTATATTTTATAGTACCAAATGTATAGATCAAACAAATTTATATTTATATCAAAGCCCTAATAACTAAATGGACAACGCTTGGAGTTAAAATCCGGAGGTTTTAAACACTCCTCGGATTTAATTGAATAAAAAAAAAAAAAAAAAAAAAAGAAGGATATTATGGATGAAAAAATTAACTTTCAATTAGTTTGTACCAAGAAATCTATGTTAATCATTTCTGTTATCACATTATGGTTTAAAATTTAATGATCAAATTCAGAATATTCATGTATGAAACGGTATAGCATTGTGGTAATATGGAAGTTATTTTTCCTCAATAATCCTTTTTGATTATCGCAACATTGTCATAGTGTTTCATTTGGCAGGGAATGAGGATTAGTTTATACGTATATATTAAATATATCATAGCATATTTTTAGTAAGTATTGATAAAATTGGATTTTCCTAAAAATCTTTAAAAATATTATGCTTGTAGGTATTTATTTTTTTCAAGTAACAAATTAAAACGTTTCACTTACCTATTGAAAATTTAAATTAAAAGTATGTTTTCGTTATAATCATTTTGATGGAAAACGAATTAAAAATATATTGTAAAAATCGTGAAATTATAATTTTTTTTACCAATATTTTTACAAGGTGGTGTAAAAATGCATCGTAGTAATGTTGAGGTTAACTATCGAGAAGTAGTATGAACGAGTGGGCGGTTTCCTAGGATTTTTTTGCCAGTTCGACCATGTATGGTTGAAATTATTCGTTACCCAACAAATGTATATAGGTCGCAGGCTGTATACGCCACTGTATGAAAAAATTGCCTGTAGTATTAAAAAATTAAAAGTCGTGTAGGCTGACTTATGTAGGGTGTTTCTTTAATCGTGCTCACCTATAATTGTCTCTGTGAATATCTATGTTTTTTTTTTTTAGTTTTTGTTTTTTGTACACTCGAGATACTTATGTTACCATTTTTTTTTTTTTATTATAAAAAGTTTGGATATTTTACTATTTTTATCCTTGTTCTATACTTTTCTAAAATGGTCTCCAAGTTTTCGCTTTTGAATTGATATTTCGAAGCGGAATATTTTTCTGAACATTTTAATGTACTAATTCGAATATTGATTATTTGATTATTTGCCATTTAAAGTTTAGATGAACGGAGTAGTGCGGGATACCATACATAATAAACTAATGGTTCAGTAATAATTCATATTGATATACCTGTATCAAAATGTCTAGAAAAATATTCTATGTCGGGATATTAAGCCGAAAAATGCATAGGCATAGGTTTCCGTGCGGGAAAAGTATAAAAATTAAAAAATATTAAAAATGCATAACTTTTTATATATATATATATATATGTATAAAAAAGAAAAATAATAAATAGTGACCGCGTAGTGAGTATCAAAAAATAAAAACTAAAAAAAAAACATAGATATTCGCAGAGAAAATTATGCGAGCACGGCAAAAGAATCGCCTCGTATTGCTACGGTAGTACGAACTTTGATATATTACGTATATTTAAAAATGTTAAACTCTAAATTTTTAAAATTTAATTGTCCGACGATTTAGATCCGACAGCGGCCATATTATAAATTGCTGTATATTCGATAAAGCCCGTGCGGATGCGCATCCCCGAGACCGGATGATAGTGATAATGATAATGATAATGATAATAATAATAATAATAATAATAATAATAATAATATACGTCGTTTGTATCTATGTAATATTATAATCCGGACGCATGTAATGCGTGTTAATGGGATAAAACGACCGGAAAATCGACGCGAAAGCCAAAATTGCACTGATCGGCCTAACACAAGATTGCGTCTGTGTATACAGTGAAATCCATATCGACGTAAATAATATTATAGCTCGTATTATGGACATTTTAAAACCATTATTATTTGTTAAAATAAATAGTAAATATTAAATATTATACATAAGATTATTACTATTGTCAAAAATATTATAGAATAAATAGTAATGGACGCTTACACCGCAGCTCGTTAAAAGGTTATTTATTGGATAATACTATCGTACTATGTAAAATGTAATATATTTATATATATATATATATATATATGATTTTTATCCATATAAACATGTTTACGCAAAACTGTTAAAACGGATTCACAAAGCGATTTTAGAATTAAAATACCTGTTATCAAATCGATAGAAGACAACATTTTGGAGTGAACAACAATATTTGCGATTTTTCATTGATTGCTTAAAAAAAATGTTATAAAAGCTTAAAAATGTAAAAAAAAAAAAATCAACTTTTTAAAACTAAAATAACTTTTACTTTAAGTTATTAAGTTTAAAAGCGGAAATGAGATTCACTTTAAAATATTGTTCTTTATCGATTTGATCATAGGTATTTTTACTCTAAAATTAATTTAAATACCCGTTTTAACAATTTTGTGTAAATACGTTCATTTAATTGACATAGTGATTACACAACAATAAAAAAGTGGCAGAGACACGGTACCACAGTTCTAAATTACTTTTAAATTGTATTTAAATATTTTTAAATTATTATATGTTGATATTCCTAAAAATGTCTTAAAAATTGACTATAGGTACACAACCCCTGAAAAACGAGTGTATAGAGTTCTTAGGATTTATCTAGAGGACGCTTTTCATGGGGACTTTGGTAGAGATAATGGAAAAAATTTGAAAATTCTTCAAAAATTTAAAAAATGTTGAAATGATTCTTTTATTTTTATCCCAAAAGAAATAATTTTTCAAGATAATTTTAGGAACATGTTTATTATATATATATATATATCTACTCTAAACGTTAAGCTATATTTTTCTCTTTATTTAAACTGTAAAGGCTTATTGTTAGGTATACACACTTCAATGGTTTCCATTTTGACTGTGTTTTATGTTATTTAACTCATTGATTATTGAAAAAAACGATTAAAGGTTTTTGAGGAATTAATATATATTATGTTATGCTCTAGTAAGCAGTTAGATAAATCGTAATCGATTATTATCCAAATGGCTTAATTAAATTCCTTATAACTATCGAAAGGAATATCAAAAAAAAAAAAAAACATTCAATGTATCCACTGTTGATAACCTTGATGTGATATTTTAGTTACCGAAAACAAAATCATTTTATGTAATTAAGAGGATTATGCCACTCGTAGTTTATACAGGAAATTTTTTAGGACATTAAAAAAAAAAATAACGGAAATCCAACGATTGAAATTTTTGTTAATACAATTCAATAGTAATTTATTAAAATGGTCCTGAGCTAACGTCATTTTTTATTTGTCGCTTAATTACGATATTAAAAGCAAGCGAATACATGCAAAACGAAATGCATTAAGTAGTTTTAGAGTTATGTAGCACTTTACACATGTTCAGTTCACATTATCGAAGGTATTATAAAAATTCATTTATTACATTTTTTAATCACTGTAACTTGTTTAATAATAATTAATGTTTCAAGAATCCCTGACGAGGTTGTCTCCTAAATGAGGTTCTTGATCAATTTTATAATAAGTGTTTTAACAGTAAAATTATTATTTTAATGCATTTTTTTTGTGTTTATATCAATTTATTATTGTGATAAACGACGCTTTTAACAAAACAAATTTCAAGACAGCAAAATATTCAGTCGATATTGTTGATATAAACTATTTATATAAATCTTAAAACTTTTTTTGTTTATTCCTAAATAGTTATAGTAGGATTGATATCTTCTAGTGAAAGTTTCTTTTTTAAAATTTGTTAACACACAAAAAAATATTCGTTAAAAGATCCATTGCCCAATTTATACAATATGGATCTATAGATATCGTTTGATTTTCATTATTCTTCCTTGAGAAAAAATTTTAAAATTAAAAAAACGCTAAAATGTATCAATAATTTTTACAGAGGTAAGAGACGGGCAAAATTAACGATAAAATCAAGTAGTATTAGAACATTTTTTAAATAGTTTTTAATTAATTAATGATTGAACTAGTTTAATTTAAAAGTTAAAGTTAGTTCTCAAAATAACAAGAGAAAAGTTAATTTGGATAATAATGAATTGGTAGGTATCTAAAAAGCAATCAAAAATATTTATTTAAGCAATTGTTTTATTTTTTCACTGTATTTTTTTGCGAGGAATAAAACATTTCTTTGTAATATAATTATAAATATATATTTTTACATTTTACTTTTAACGAACAACAATTGACTAGCTCAGAACTAATTCACATCTAAGTAATTAGTTACCTCAGTTAAAAAGTTAATAATGACTTAATTGTAACTTTTTTAACTAGTCAATGTCCACCCTTGAGATATAGTTTCTTTAGACTAATGAATGTAGATCAAAAATATTTATAGACTACCTTTTTTCTTAGCGAAATTTAATTGTCAACCACACGAAATAATCGAGCATTTTATAATCGTCAGAAAAGAATATCAACTTAGTAATGATTGCATTTTATATAGATTATCTTAATTTTCTATGTGATAATAACAAAATATTGATACTGCTTTGGGGAATGATTTGGATAATTTGGGGGTACATGATTATATGACAATTTACTCCTCCCAAAAATTATTCTCAATCTAATTCCCCCCCCCCAAAAAAAAAATTAATAAAAAAAACATTTTTGTGATTACATTTGTTCCTATTTAATTAAATTTTTCAAGTACAAAATAATATGGTAAACCCGTTTAAAGTTAAATAAACTATAATTTTATAGTTATTTTAAAACTAAGCGCTGCGTTGGCCATTTAAATTACGAAATTGTATGACAATTTTGTATTATAAATATATGTAGTAAAATTTTACTATTGCCGTATTTTTAATCAAAAAAATTAATGAAATATGTTTGGAAATAAATGTTTATCGGGAGATCTTATGATAAAAATATTTTTGGGAAAAATAACTATCCAGAAAAATAGTATTGGGAAAATAATGATTGGAAAAAATGGTAAGTATCGAAAAAATTAATCGTACATGTCTCATCGATCGATCGATCGGAGAATATCTCCCGAAAATATTATCCGCCTATCATCATATTGAAAATACATCGAACAATAACATTTATTCTGTTAAAACATAATAGTGTTTACTCATTAATATATTCGAATTCAAAATAATTAATACGACTGTCAGAAACAGAAATAAAAGGTCGTTTCTTCCGTATAATATTGTATTATATTCAACAATGTGTGTAGCGGAAAATTTTGCGGGGGAGAAATCGTGGTTGTAAAATTAATAGTAGTTCAGAAGTACCTATATCAAATATAATACATAACATATTATATTCACGGGTGTAAACTATAGAAATAACTCATATTTGTAGGAGATTTGCGTCCAAGCGGCAAAAAAATATGAAGGTGACAATGAAAAATGAACAAGTCTTATGGAGAATGAAGATATTTGTAGAAACCGCCTTTCAATAACGATAATTGTGTATATAAGATGGTTAGGTTACGTAGGTCTTAAATTGTGATTAGCGTAAATGTTTTTATATTTTATATTTATAAAGCAAAAAATATTTTGAATTTGATAAATTTGCTGGCTCAAACGTTTCAAATGATACATATATATATATATATTTGAATGGGACTTGATAGAAATGCCCGTTTTTTTTTTTTTTTTTTTTTTTTTTTTATTGCCTAAAACTGTATGTTTTTTAAACTTTTTTCTATACAGGCCACATATTTGTACGATTAATAATAATTGGACTTTTGTATTTGTCAAAATTTAATCATCCTGCTCATTCTGCATAATGATAATAATATATTACTCGACCGAAGTTGTTCGATTGATGTTTTTTTTTAAAAAAATTTTTTTTTAAGAAAAAAATATTAAAATAAAATGTGTACTGTGTTGTTTGTGTACATTCACTCGTACTAGGTACAATAAATCGTAGGCATATTTCTGTTTTATACGTTGAAAAATTCTGTTTTTATTTTAACGTTTTTAATTAAGTTTAATATGTCGCCCCTGGCAACCGATATACGACTTCATTATAGAAAATGTTAAACCCAAAAACGCGTATTTTTCAACTTGTCAGATGTACCTACCGATTTTCTGAAATTGAATTTTTTTTTTTTCGCATAAAATATAATAATCCAAATCTTTTATTCTTCAAACACCTTAGTATTTATACTTTAACTTTATATATTATATTGTATATAATAGTGGTTTGTGCCATATATAGTATACTTGTGACTGATGAAATATGATTATATATTATAATACCACAGATTAAATGAAACCAGATTGTGCTATGCCACTCAATGCTTATCGAAAAAAAATCGAATTCGATAGTTACTGTCGAGCCCCCAAATTAGTGTTACCACATGTTAGAATCTAAAAGTCTTTAATGATTTTAATCCTAATATTATTTATTATCATTTATGAACAGTAAATAACGTTCAAAGTTTATAGATTAAATCGGTCAGGGTAGCAAACATATTGTAAATGAAGCGTACAATAAATGTATTCATTGTAACTGGATACGTCACTTAGCGGGCACCCAATCACAGCATCTTATTCACGATTCTATTATCCTAAGCCCGAGTGCACAATCTGGTTTCATTTAATCTGTGATAATACTATATTATAGGGTTTGATCAATTGGTAAATAAATTAAACGGGTTTTTTTTTAGCATAAAACATGCATACAAAATTAGACGGAAAACTAATTTTAAATAAAATATATAGGTTTATACTTAAAAATAAAGAGAAAAATGTTTTATACACAAATAAAATCGTCCAGTTATATAATACATAATGTGTAACAGATTATAATAATATTTAACAAAATGTAGATTTTTGTTCTATTCAATATATAAAAATTTTTTTTTAAATATTGATTATTACACTCTTATATAGGTAATTGAAATATTTTAAATTTAAATACAATTTTTAGGGTCTCAAAAGACAAAATTTAAATTTTAAATTAAGTTTAAATTCAATGTACAATATTATATTAGAATATAATATTTTGTAAGTCGATTTAAAAAAAAAAAATTAAACTTTTTTTTACCAAGTTTCAGTTACCATTTATATATTATGTGTTTAATTTTTATTATAATAATTTTTAATCCAAGATTTATTAAAGTTTATCAATGTTAGTTATTCAAAATATTAGACAGTATTTAATTAACATTTTTCTATGTAAGATTGTTAATATATTAATATTAACAATATATTAATTTATTAATAAATAATAGACACTTATTATATACGAGAGAAAAATATTATTCATATTTTCACAAAATATAAAAGATCGTAAATAATAAATTATTGAATTTTAGTAAAAGATATGTATATTATATTTATTTAGAAATTTGTTTAAAAATTAGATTTATAAAATTTTTGATTATAATTTGTTAAAAAGTATTAGTATGAAATTTTAATTTTAATTTCTGAAAGTTGTGAGGGTTCTATCGGTATTACATAATGACGTGTTAAATTTTTTATGTTCATATACATTTTTTCGAATATAAGGAATTTAATAGAAGTTTTCGAGTAAAGAATTTTCTGATAGAATATTGATTCTATCTGTATAGCTGGTGATATTTTCGATTTTCTCAGTAGTTTTCATATGCGCACAGAAATACTATGGAAAATAGTTATAAATCGGATAATATCTGTAAATATTATTATATTATACATTTTCTTACAAATGTAAAATAATAATACTACACTATAATACCTATGTTTGTACCAAAACTTGGAATGAACTAGTGTAAAATAACTGAGTTCAAAATGTATGAACGATACGCAAAGAAGTTAAATTTTTATTTGAATCAACTGTTTTTGAGTGTAGTGCAGTGCATATTTTCAATGATCTTGAACTGAATTTTAGTAGTTTATTTCCGTTAAACAGTCTAATATTATAATAATGTTTATTTCCAGACAATTTTTTTTTTTAAAAATTTTTAAACTTTATTTAACAAAAATATAAAATCATTTAAATTAAGTGAAAGTCATTGATGTTAATTAATTTAGTTAAAATTGATTGAAATAAACTTTATGAAATAATTGGAATATTTCAAAAAAAGTCCGGTCAGTAGTAGGGGATAAGCACTTCGCATATCGGACAGGATATTATTGGTGAATGTATTGCGTTCAATAAAACGATTTTGAACGAAGTTCCTTATAATAATATTCAATATTATTAAAAAAAACTACCTTTGACCTTTATATAGATAATTAAAAAAAAAAAAAAAAAAAAACAGTTACTATCACGTCCGTAACAACAATTTATGTGTAATTTTGTTATTTCTCCGGCATATTATAATTATATAACGTTATTTTTGAAGCTACTGAGAAAATCGAAAAATGATCTCTTTAAAACATATACTCTAACTAGAATGTTCATTTTTCATCAGAAAACTTTTTTACCTCAACAATCTTACGCGACTCTTTTTACACGGAAAGCGATTAACAGGGGAAAAAAAAAATAAACATCGTTGTAAAATCAATAGCTTCTTCGCTATGCGTTCAGAATCTAAAATTACTAATTATTAATTATTTGGATAACGAACTTGAACGAAACAAGTTTATCTGAAAAAATGAACTATCCGAGATCCGATTCGGACGGATTTAATTCTTATAGTAAGTTTTTAAATTTTTTAATTACGGCGTAGATTATGCAATATATATATATACATTTTTTTAAAATATTAGAACAAACAATAAGTCTATATTTGTCAAAACACAGTAGGTACTGTTATACATTGTATATATACATTCTTGGTAGGTATTTGTACTTAATAGGACTCCACCACCCAATTTTTTAAAGGGTTGTGTATTAGGACATTTTTATTAAATTTTAAGAAAAATTAAAATCAAACAAATTAAAAATATTTAAATATATTTTAAAAGTAACTTAAAAATAAACCTGTGTCAGTACCATTTTTAATTGTCGTGTAATCACGATATTTATGAAAAAATATGTTTACTCAATTTTCATTTTTATCAACTTGAGAATATTGTAGAAAGATGAAATAAAAAATACATAATAAAGAATGAAAATATATAGCCACCGATGGAGCCGATTTTTGATATGTGCCTTTTTACCCATTTTATAAGCTGTCAAAAACATTAAAACACAAATATTTTAACAGTTAATAAAACGTGTAAAAATGCATATATATATAAAAAAAAAAACAGTTCCATGAGTCACTAGATAATGTTGTTGGTTATAATTTGTTTTTTTTTGTTTTGTATTTCTAACATGTTTGTAAGTTGATAAAAATGAAAAATGCTAATACAAGTTTTCATTGAAAAGTTGTCGGTGTGGCGTCATCTTAAGTATAATTTATTCGAAACGACTTTTTCTAAATGAAAATATTCTAAAAACAAAGCAATGTCGCGTGCACAAATTTGATTTCCGTGCAAATTACACGGTTTTTTTTTTTTTTATTGATTGAAAATGTATAACACAAACGTATTACACGGATATTCAACAGAAAGAAAAAATGTTACAACAAAACAAAAATATTCAGCAGAAATTTTGGAACAATATGGGGATAAAAATTGATAAAATAGTACAAGGCCAAGGAACATCTAATACTGGGAATATGGCAAGAAAATTTTTCAAAAATCCAGAAGAGTCGGCAAAAATATAACTGGTGTAAATTAAAATTTGATTAAAAAATTTAGCGATATGTTAATTGCAATATCGAGCGGATATGAAATTAATTTAGAGTTATTTGACCAATATTGTAAAGAAACAGCTGGATTGAATTATATAAGTGGTATCCAACGCTTTCTAGTATGCATACTATTCTAATGCATGGTTCAATTATAATAAAACGTGCACTTCTTCCTATAGGACAATTATCTGAAGAAGCGCAAGAATCACGTAATAAAGATTACCAAAATTTCAGGAAAAATCATACTGGAAAAATATCAAGAGTGAGTACAAATACTGCTTTAATGCATTGGCTATTAAGTCTAGTTCAGACCCGATGATTTCTTCTAGGCTAAAAATTCTAAAATCACCTATTATACAGAATTAACAACAATAGTAAAAAAAAAAAAAAAAAATCAATAATTACAAATGATGAGGAGACACAGAAGAAGATTCTACCACAGATAATAGCGATTCCGATTCAGTAAACACTTTTTATAAAAATAAACATACCTATAGTAGGTACCTATTAATTTATCATTTTTTTTTTTTCATATAAGATTATATTGAATTTAGTTACATATTATACCCACGTAAGAGTTAAAGTATCAAGTATTATTTTAAAATAATTTTAATAAATAATTGTTCACCATTATATGTTATTTGCAGTACATATTATAATTAGGGCTCAGATTTCAATGCATTTGCATCTTTTTTTTGGAATGTCTTACACGATGCTTTCCAAGCTACAAATGTGTTTTAAGTACTCCATGTTGTAACTAAAAAAATTTTTTTGGGGGCATTTTTTGCATTTTTAGCGGATTTTATACATTTTGGGGCATTTTTGACGTTTTTAATTTTTTAAGACATTTTTCACCTATTCCTCATACTATGACTAAAAAATCCGTCGATCATTTAAATTTCAAAACATTAAAGAAGCTTTTATTGTACAGTGTAATACAAATGTAATTTGTCAAATTTAATTTTTTACTCATTTTTTTTAAATTTATAAATTTATAATTTATTAACGTACCTACACAATTTCACATGTTAAACAAACATTTTTTTTTTTTTTTTTGCTGAATTTTAATATTTATTTATTTCATTATTACAAAAATAAAATGATTTAATGTAAATTTAGGTCGTAAATGCATTTTTTTGATATTTTTAGGGCATTTAATAAGTCCCAGCCCTAATTATATAATTATACATTATAATGTATTCATTAAGTACTGAAATTTGTCGATTAAAACGTTTTATTATAATATGCTGCTATACTGTATTAAAATAGTGGAATATAATATTGTCAAATTGATATTTACTCTAAAGGAATAAAAACAATGCGTTTTATACTCACATTGTGATTGTAATTCCAATACTGGTTGCCTTTGGATCCGTGGCACGGGTACAAGATCACGTCGCTGCCCGCGTAGTCCAAGCACGATTCGTCCCTCCTGATCTCGCCTATCTTACTGAGCATCCAATACTAAAGGGCAGTCGGCAAAACACGTGATGATTAGCATGGTCAGTGGAATTTTAGGGAGCCCGGAGTGGGCGTGTGTGGAGGGGGGGGAGGGAGACTGTGATGATGCGATACAGCGGAGAGGATAATTTAAATGAACAGGTATAACCGGCCAAGTACGGTATAAAAAAAACCAATGACAACTACATGACGACGATAAGACGGATAGGTCGGACAAACGTACAAGACGCGGCTGATAAGAAAGGACACACACGCACAGTCGGAAATATACAAATCGAAATATATGCGTGCGTGTTGATAGAGAAGATGATAATGTGATTGTACACGTTAATAAATGAGGATATTACAGTGATGCAAGAATTCGTATTAGTCCAATGGCTTTGAATAATATTGTTATTGCGGAGCGCGCAGCTATGTATAATATACTACGTGTACGTCGAGACTTTGTATACTTTGACAAAACGTCGGCGAAGAGATTGGTAATATTATATTTTATATAAGCAATAATAAATACGTTATACTTATAGGCAGTGGCGTAGCCAGGGGGAGGGGGGCGAGAGGGGCCATGGCCCCTACCATGGGCATTTTTTTTTTTTTTTTTTTTTTTTTTATAGCAATTTTATATGATCTAATTCCGTATAAGGTCTTATGGCTTATTTATCATTAACGTAGTTAACCACGATAATATGCGATAAGCAAAATGTATTGTATTATCTATGTATACGTATAGTCATAGATAGCCGTTCTAATATTTAAATCAAATTCTAATATTCAACTTCTACTTTGTTGAACTATTAAATGCGTATAAATTATCAAATTAATATCTATATAAGTATAAATCTAAAGTAGCATAAGAGTTAAGCTTGGCGTTAGCTAACATAAATAAAGATAAGTTAAACTATAACAATATAGAAAAAGATATTTTGTTGGAGTTTTCTAAAAGATCTCCCAGATGGATGCAAATGTTAGATTGGACACAATAAATAAAATATATTTTGCCTAATTAATAAGTTTTTTTTTCGGTTTTTTTATTTAAATATTAGGTAACATTATATTTATCACATATTATTTATTTACTATAATTTATTAGTTATTAATTATTATGTTACCTAAGCATTAAGCATTCTAGTAATTAGTAAATATATTATTAATGCTAATATTACTTTATGAAATATAATAAAAAACAAAAATGTTATTTTAATTATGGTATTTATTGGCCCCCCCCCTTGCTTAAATCCTGGCTACGACACTGCCTATAGGTATAATAGTATAGGTAGGTTAGGTACTGTAGTTTAGGTTAGGTCGTCTTCCGTATATTACATGCGTAGTGCATTTGCAGGGGTGGGAACCTTATATACGGTTGTGTAAATACGATATTTTAATTTTCGAGGTTTTGTTTCATTAAAAAAAAAAAAAAAAAAATTATTACAATAATCCATACAAGTGTTCCGATTCGGGTTCCACCTATAGAACGCGATCTAAACTCTTATTGGATATCAATCAACTGATATATTATAACATTCTAAAAGATCAATCAGGCTAAGACGATGGGCAAGTTAATGAAATTGTTTCAGTTAGAAATTAATAGTAAATGAAAACAATTTTAAATCGTTAAGTATAATACGTAGTATTATGATTCGAAATTATTCAAAAACGTCTAATAAATTTATGTACAATAAACTCACGAAAATCAGTCGGCCCCACCAATATGTTAACTCAATTGCATGATTATGAAAATTCGACTGTAGACAGTTAAGTTGATACAATGAAAAATGTTAATTAAATAATAATTAACTAGCCGAGTTACAAAGTTGAAAAAATATTAACTTTTTAACTATAGTCAACGTCTAACTTTGCGACGAGGGTTCGGATTCTTCAAATAACCAATATAACTCCGATGTAACTTTAAAATCTAAAAATTTAGATAAATAGGTTATTCTTAATTCGGTTCCAATCCATAAATTGCATTTACATATACATATATTATATATTATTATCTATATTACCCGCGGAAAATTTTACAAAATATGTCGGATAAACAGATAGTTTCAGTTCTATACAAGAAATGCAAAATATCATTTTTTTTTTCGATTGGGAAGGGGAAAGGGAGACAATAAAATGCATTTCCTTTGCCCTGTCGAGAACACGCGCGGCCACCGCATCAACTTATATAAAACGGGCCGACGGGTGTTTTCGTGAGAGAATTCAGAGTTTTCAAGAGAAATGTATATATATATATATATATATATATAAATATATTATATTGAAAAATGCAAAGTTGTAATAAGCGACTCCCGGGAGATAAGGATGACTTCCGGAGAATTTTAAAATTAGGTAAAAAAAAATATTTGGCTGAAAACAATACCGCGGTGGTATCAGATTCGGGCTAAAACAGGAGTGTTTTTTCGAACTTTTTTAGCCGGTTTGAGCAAAATTCAAACAAATTAAAAACGCATAAATAAATAAATACACTGCGTGACAAATAATAATTGATACGGCGTAAGTACGCGAGAAGAGAATGATTTTCGACACGTACTTCAAAACCATACGAGTGACGACGGAGTGCCTGTGATTGGCACTCGTCACCGGGCTAGAATGAAAATGGTCTACTATTTTGTACATGGTGTCAGACTCGAAATCATTGTCGGGGAAACAATTTTCAACGTAAAACACCACTATATGAACTCATCCATAATTAATTAGATATCCATTATGCGTGTAGATAAAATGAAGTGTACTTTCGAAAAATAACTGTACACAATATTACGAACGATCATTTTGTTGTCTGCAATACTGCAAACTTATTTATATTATATCATATAGGTATTCTCGTGTATTCGGAGATTAATTTGTGGGACGAAAATAATGCTGAGAACCGGTCAAAAAACGTGGAGAATCGTGACGCTACACTATTTAAAATATTTTATACGTAAAAAACACCGATCACACGTTGGACGAAAAATATATATTTTTTCTTTGAAATTATAATATATTAATACAGTAGCGTTATTATATGCCTGGTTCCTCTCAGCAGCCATTACAAAAAAAAAAAAAAAATTAAATTTTATGAGATGTGTTTAAATTAAACTATAGGCGATCCGCAAAATTGTCTTAAAATCTACACATTTATTGTCAAATATAAAGATCGTTTTGATTTTTAAAATAATCATAATAAAATATTTTTAAAGTTAAATGCAAATCTTTCCCACTCAGGAAAAAAGTAAAAATAAATGCTGCACTGGATATTAGAATTGCGTGAGTTCAATCGAGAAAATACTCTATATTATAATGGACGGCACGGTCGCCATAGTACGCATATTTTCCCAGCATCCCTCTTCAATTTGGATAGGTAAGCGAAAATATTTTCATTCGTTTGTATTATTTTGTAAGGAAAAAAACATTAATTCGATATTTTATTTTTTTTACAGATTTTCAACAAACGAAAATTGTATACAATAAAAAAGACACTTTAATCGAAAAACTTTTCAGAAATAAAATTATCTAAATTTGCTCATTTCTTCTCTTATTCCCCCCTCCTTATCGATTATCTGTTTTAATTAGTTAATGGTTTTTGTACAAGCGAAATTTTTTTTTTTATTTTTTACAAAACAATACACAAACCGCGAAAATCACAAATGGATATACATTTTTTACTCACATTCCGAAATTGAGAAGGTGACCGGGGGGGGGGGGTCTGTGGAATTAGTGTACGTTGTATTTTTAAGACAAAACTGATTACAGACTATATATATATATATACAGAGCATATAGTATACAGAAGGTTTATTACTACACTATAGAATAACCGGCACCAACAAACAACCTGTAGAATGTTAAATGGAAATTTCTAGCGGACTAAACAACACGTTGTTAATCAATGTCAATATCTAATATATATGTCGGCGTATAACATGATAATATATATATATATATATTTTAAAAATGAACCGGGTGTGTGATTTTTCGTTTTTTTTTTACCTGATTGCCACCTTGTCGGTGGCACTGCCACAAATCGACGGGCTTGTTCGCGTCGCCATTCGAGTCTAAACACATTCTCGACATATCGTTTTTTATCTAAAATATCGAAGTAAATAATAATAATAACATAAAAAAAAAAAAATATATATATATATATATATATATACAAAAGTGTAAATTAAATAACTAAAATAAAATAATATATATATTTATTATAAATTGCGCCAACGCGATCAATGCGTTATGTATTGTTACCTATCTACCTACCTACTACGTGCCATTTATAAAGTCTATATATCTACGCGGCATTTTTATGGTTATTAACGTGTTATGACGCACAAAAAAAAAAAAACAAAATACAGAATCATAACCTTTTGAAAAATAATAATAGTATATTATACTATGTTGACGGAAAGGAACGATCTGGGATATACGAGAATCGTATAGGTATTAGGTACACAGGAAAACCGTACACGGGATAATAATATCTAATAATATAAACGTGTACGTGTCGATTCGTCGTTGTATACCGGACTCGACCTGGACGATCCTTTTCCGTTTAAAAAAAAGAAAAGAAAAAAAAAGCCTCTGCGCCATATCACACGATCCGAGACATAATAATATCGCACATTCCCACCTGATTGCCACCCATTTTGTGGCAGGGGTATAGTCCGGCCGGTTTGTTGAGGTCGGTCTTTCTGGCCGGTGAGTCCAGACATGTTTTGTTGCCGTATCCTAAATTGCGTACCTGATTCCCAACACACATAAATTTAAGTACACAAAAACGTTGGAAAGAAGAAGTATTTTACACCGTACAAATGTACGATAACAATATATATACGCGCGATATTCTATACACGTGTACAACTGATATGTTACGCAATACGTTACCGTTATCATCGTCTGCAGTTTGGGGCTAGGATTTCGATGGATTATATAATATGCGCCATTAACCCTGTGGAGGGGGCTAAGAATACCTCCACGGTTTCCTCATGCCTGTCGTAGAAGTCGACTAATTGAGGTTGCGTCAGGTCGACAGCAGGCATAAAACTTGTCAAAAAGTATGAGAAGTATTAAAAAGAATATAGGCGAGTTTTCCCATCTCGGATGTTCGAGTAAATTTTATAAGGCAGTTTTGAGACCTGCAATAATGTATGTAACGGAATGTTGGGCAGTAGGTAGAAAGATATAACAGAGAATGAGTGTAGCTGAGATGAGAATATTAAGGTGGATGAGTGGGGTTACTAGAGAGGATAAAATAAGGAATGAGTATATCAGAGGTAGTATAGGGGTAGCTTCGATAGTAGACAAAATGAGAGAGAATAGATTAAGATGGCTCGGGCATGTAT
>JAIPRL010000056.1:197465-221460 GCA_025469235.1 Pemphigus obesinymphae | reverse complement strand
CGAGTGATATGAGGAAGGTGGGAGTAAGTGAAGAAGATGCGGGAGATAGAGTTAAGTGGAAGTGTAGGACCAGGGTGGCCGACCCCAAATAGTTGGGAGAGAAGGCGAAGGAGAAGAAGAAGATATAATATGCGCCATTAAACGCCCGGGAGCATATTAGTACACCGTACATTGCTAGAGAACTGTATATAAATCCTGAGCGCTCATTGGCCACATTTCGTTTGAGATAACACGGTACAGTACACTGATAATGACTATGGAGATTTTGAAAATGTATATTTTACGAGTAATTATTACCATAGAATAAGGGTACTTATTTATCACTTAATAATAATATTAAAATTAAACTGTGTTAATAGCGTTGATTTTGTTTTCTTGAATCGGATTGGGATTTTATAGATTCTCACTTTTGAGTAACTTATTTAATGTACTTAATTAACTTACTTAATGAAAAAAAAAGTCAGTGATTAACTATTATTAATCGAGTTTATTAAAATAAAAATTAAAAACTAACAGTACCTACAAGTAATATAATAAAATAAAAGTATACACAATGCACGATACGTTGGTTGTGAATACATATTAACGTCGTCATCCTACATTTATAAGTTAGTCGATGGCTACATCTAAAATAATATGCTGTTCTCAGCAGTTTAATCCATTAAGAATGAAGGGAGTTCTTAACAGCACTGTAACTTGTACTGTGTTATTCTATGGTAATAATTACTCTTAAAATTTATATACATATATATATATATTTATTTTAATAAACTGGATTAATATTAGTTAATCACTGACTTTTTTTTTCATTAAGTAAGTTAATTAAGTTACTTAAAAGTGAGAATCTACAATCTCAATCAGATTAAAAAAAAAAAATTAATGCTATTAACACAGTTTAATTTTAATATTACTATTAAGTAATAAATAAGTATCCTTATTCTATGGTAATAATACCTTATAACTCGTAAAATACATTTTCAAAATTTCGAATCATTAACAGTATTGTACCGTGTTATCTCAAACGAAATGTAGCCAATGAGCGCTCAGGATTTATATACGGTTCTCTAGCAATATATGTATGGTATATTAATATGCCGACCGGAAAGCTTCCAATAGCTATATGATAATAATGTAATTAATGTAATCAATATGATATATTATGCGCACACGCTATTAGAATAAAGACGATTTCTAGAGAATGATTTTATCGGTGAAAAATGTTGTCAAGTTTCTCTAGTCGTGAATAATATTAACCGTTTCACTGCCACGGACGTATAATATATATAATGTTCTCATTATACCACGCGATAAAAATTTTCGTCAAAGTAAAATGTATAACATATAAAAATAATAAATAAAAACATATAAATATAAAATTATATGAATAGAACAATTATTTTCAATACGCTCAGAGACATATACTACACAACTTGTAGTTACGGCCACGGTCGTTCCTAACCCGTAGATTATTAAAAAATGTATATATTTTTAGTGGTCCTATCTCTATGGCAATGAAAGGGTTAAAATTAATATTTTTATCATATAACATCACATTACGTTAGGGCATTCGAATCCTAGCCCTAATTACTACAATAGATGATTAATATACCAATATATTACAATGTCCAACCTATAAACCTATAGGTAGATAAATATACATAAGATTAAAATTATAATATAAGAGATTAAAATTCTTAGGCATCCTGTCAATCGATCTGAAACAATGATTCATCGCAAAAAAAAAAAACTAGCGATCAAAATAAGAATATTTAGATATATATCCAAGTACCAAATCAAATTATTAATAAATAAATTAAATTATTGTTTTTCATTCAAAATGCGATTTAAATACATTATATTTAAAATTATAATACGAGACTGATATTGATATTATATATATTATAGTACGGCACAACAATAATAATTGTCGTCGAAGTTAAATTTACCGATTTACTTCATTATTCGATTATCTAAAGTGTATTTTCTATTAATAGTTTTTTGGTAGGTAAAATTAACGTTAAAAAATAACTGTCGTTAAGTATAATTTTGTTTGCGATAAATTTTTGTTTCCAATCAACCGATATTATGACGTATCTTTTTAAATCTCTTTAAAAAATTACAAATCGAGTATTCATGACAATACATCAAAGAAATTATATATTATTTGTAACATAGACCTATTGACTAAATGCGCTCCGAGTTAAAAACCTTCAGACAATATTTTATTAGTAAAAATTTGTATTATAAAAGAAAAATTACTCTATAGGTAACCCGATCGTTACATGATATCTATGATAATATTACGCCTGTTGTTATATTTTGGTTTAAAATCTATACTAATAACAATCAGAATATACATGGATTAAACAGTTATATGGAAGTATTTCTTTCACAATAGGTACTCCTTTTTTTAAAATTTTTTTTTTTTATCACGTTATATTGTCTGAGCGCAGTCCATTTAGTCAATATGTCTACGGTTTATAACACTTAATTTTGGCACTTAATGAAAACCCCTCAATTGCTATAAATATATACTTGAACACTGCAGTCGATTAAATACCTATAGTTATACCGTTTCAAAATGATATTCTATTAGATCCAATGTCCGATAAAAAGGAGTTGATTGATATCAACATATTAGATTTGGGTGGGTATGTCTATTCGCAGGATATTAGAGCAACACGATATAATTTTGTTGTTATCACTTATCACCCATAAATTTAACTGGCAATTCTCTACTTTCAAGTGAAAATCTGTACTTAAGTTTATTTTCTCCCAGTATCATATACAAATATATCTTGTATTATACTCCACGCAATAATTAAAAAATAGTGTTTGTTTATTACCTATTAATGATTTATAATAGTATGGACAATAGGTACTAATTATTTTAGGAGTTTGTAAAAATTATTGCATGAATCAATTAAACCCAGTAAAACTCGAGTTAAATCAGTAATAAATGATTTTGATGTATTTTCGAAACAGTTATTTTTAACTTGGTTTTGTTTTTGTTATAACAAAATCAAAAAAAACATTATAGTAATTCATTCAAAATTCAAATAGGTATACATATTGTCGGAATTTTTCAACATTTTTCAAATTATAAACCCATCATTTAAAAATATTTGTACATCATATTAGCAGAAAACAAATTAAAAATAGTTGCTCGAATGTCCTGCGTATAGACATGCCCGATTTGGGCCAGTAATATTAACTAGAGAACGAATTTTACTAGAAAACATTCCTAAATCCGAGTACAACGTTTAACATTGTCCTAGCTCTTTAGGACAAAAAAGGATATTTTTCGTATCGCATTTATATAGTGTATACGCAAACAAATAGAAATATTGCGACGTCAAACAACATAAACAAGTAATAATATATTGGCGGGGAAATATATTACAGTGCCGAATAAAACGATAAGTCTAAACTTTCCATATTATATGTGATACATAAGTATAATATTATACACGTTTGTTCGTGTAAACTTATTTTTTTCTTTTTTTGCTACCAGGAAAACGTATATTGATATATTATATTATAGATGAATACGAAATTAATGAAAACCGTATATGGGAAAAATGTTGGGAGACCGAAACTTTTGAAAATGTTTCATCGGACGTCGGGGTTGAAATACACTTCGAAAAGAACCGGACAGTAATTGTTTTCCGCGGATCGGAGAAAAGTCTAAGCACACACGCGAAATAGTAAATTTCCAATCAAATGAAAGGAGAAAATATATATATAGCAGTCGGCGGGAAAGTTCTAAAAATAAACTTGTTTGCTTAAAAACTTTTTGCGTGTGCGGCCAGAGATGATGACTGCGTGCCCCCTAAGTATATATTCCCACATTCTCGTTCATAATATATGCTAGTTTTTTCTTCTTATTATTTTTTTTTTTTTTACCTCTCCGGATGCCACGGCATCGCCGGGTATGAAAAGTTCCGGGTATATGTTCTCCAGATACCATTTGAACGACTTACACTTGAGTTTTCTCCTCAGTTCTTTACGAGACGATATGTCACCATAATCACCCTGTGTTAAAAAATTAAAAACGCCATTAATTTTTTCATTTGTTCTCTAGTCTAGTCTTAAAATACATTCATTCAGTTATCGCGTCGATTATTATTATTAAGCCTACAGTTGTATGCTCCGCGGTAGAACAAAGGATTTTTCTGGATTATATATTACAATATAGTATTATAGGTCGTAACGTATACTTTATAGGGTTCTAAAATGGGTTTTTTTTTCACAAATTCACACATTTGCATACCATATTGACATTTTCACGTGTATTTTTAACTACCATGATAGAATATTTTCATTCTCTGCCAGCAAATATTGTGCTCTGATCGGCAGACTGGTAAAAAACACTTTTAAAAATTACCCATTACTAGGATACATAAAAATAATTATTTAAAATACTACGCCTATTCAAATAGTTTATTTCAAATGAAGTAAATATAATCGACGCATAAAAAATACATTTGATGATTAGAAAGGTCAGACTAGCTTATTCTATAGTAAACTATAGATAGAAATTTATAAAATTTAAAAAAAATTGTTAATCCTCAATAATACTGACTACCGATTATGTTAAAAATATATAAATATATACATATAAAGATAATATTACACGAAAAAGTATTTGAAATACTATAAAATCAAAATGTATTCGATACCAAAAAAAAAAAAAAAACTTTCAAATACTCTATAAGTTTGTCGATTGGCATAAAGTATGCAGTTGAACTACATTACGGTAACAACATGTTGTGTATACTATTAAAATGGGTATCATTATCAGAAATAAATTTGTAGGTTATAGTACATTATAAATTAAACATACAAAAGGGCGAGCGTTATAGTAATCAGATGAAAAGAAAAAAATATCCATAATATTGTCTCATATTAACTTGTTCATTACGTGATCCCGTAAATTGTCAGCTTGAAATTCATATTCACAGGTATTAATACTACTATTATCATAGATAATAAATATATGGATGGGACATTGCCATCTTATCATTGGTAATTTTATATGAATTATATGGGGAGGCTTATTTTATCACCATAGATAATTTATTCACGATTTCATTACAAATTAGTTTAACATAACCTTAAAATATACCCCATGCGAGAAAGAGAAACACTCTAATAGTGACTTCTTTCTTCTTTAAAATGGACCGCAACCCCATGCACATTCAATATAGGAGTAGCCCATCTATATATTTATTATCTATGACTATTACTATATAATGTGATCGATAATTTTATATTGACCACGTTGTCACTCTGACGCTCGTCCACTTGCCTGCTTCATTTGGTGTGTACGTATTATAATTAAAGAATAATTATTTGAATAAGAATGGACACTGATGAGAAATTACACTCGTTCTTATGGCCATCCATAAAGTAAGATGCACATTTTGAAAATTCAGATCTATGCATATCTATGGATACGTACACTGTTCGCGAGAATTTACGAGATAAATTTAAATGATAGTGTTTTCGAATTATTTGCGACCAATCAAATTGCGTAATTTGTAGTTGATTGCAGTGTCACCAATTCATTATATTTTAGACTACTCGAGAATTTCCAATCCAACGTAACTTGTTCTGTTGTCACACTGCAGTTTTGAACATATTGGGAAGGGCTGGTAGTATAATGAAGAATGTACCATTTAGTTTTGAGTAATGCGTGTTATTATTTTTAGTTAAAATTTATTAAATATACAAGTTTTATTTTTAATCAGTTAAATTTGTCCGTATCTTGTCTGGAAAACGACGGAAGACATTAGTGTTTTCACGACGATCGCAAACGCATTATAAATATTAATATTTGTTGCATAATGGTCGTTAATTTATTTAAAGTTTCATCACGGTGGACATAAATATCACTCACTCGGGTAAATTTCATCATCGTAAACTACGTACAGAGTTATATATATATATATATATATCAAAGGTTTACGGCGATTGAAATCATATTTAATATTTCGTTACACCGCGTCGAATCAATAAAATATATAGTATAAAAGTAGGCGCTCGTTGATCAACCGCCGAGAGAAATCGTATACTCGTATAATTGGAAAATTCTAATTTATCTTCTCGGGAAATCGAGAGTATGCTCGTTTGAAAATATATTCGAATAAGTTTTGATTTCGACGCAGAATAACGATAATGATCGCAAATAAAAAACAAATTACGTTTAATGCAAACAATCAACGCGTAAACTTTATGCAATAATTACTATATATATACAGAGGCCCGGGGAAGTTGTATAGGATTTGTATGGTTTTATATTTGTTTCCGACTTATAAATGAGTCACAAATCCTTTTCGCGGCTTATGGGATATATATGCGTTTATACGTTTGTTTCGCACATTTCAGCGATGTTCGATTAAGGGCGAAAAGCCAAAACCGCTATAATTGTTTAAAGTAAAAAACCCTTTTATTTTTATTATTTTGAAATTGGAATTTCAATAGATTTTTTTTTTTTTTTTATTAAAATCCTATTTATTCTAGACGTCATATTATGTTCTTGGCTACAGTTTTCATTTGATGATATTTAATAAACAGTTAAATTTCGAATAAATAAAATAAAAATATAATATCTTACCAGATCGTTGCCGATTCGTTCGTAATAGTACTTGGCATAATCGTCCATCCACACCTCAGCCAAACGGATGGAGTTCTTCTTCAGAACGTTCACGCCCGACCGCCATTTGTACGGCGACCGCTTTCTGAATATGTGACCGACGTGCGAACACGGCACAATCTCCAATGTACCGCCGCACATCCACGTCTGACGAAAAGCATTGAAATCAAATTATGAAGATATTATTTTTTATCGTAAAAATTACTTAAAAATAATGACTGGACTTAAATATAATGCATAATAATACGTAGGTATATCGGAGAAACGAGAGATTTACAAATTTTGGCGTGGATTTTTTTTTTTTTTATATAGAATATGCTACGAGGTCTGAAAAACTCGAATTGAAAATGTTCTGTTATAATTTTATCAGTATGTCATTTATCAACTAATGGCAAGGGTTCGAACATTTTTACGATTTGGATTCCAGTTCCGGTTAGGACGAACAGATTTTTAAATAGAATCTAAACTCTTCCACTAAATTTTACGATATTAAAGGGTACAAAGCGTTCGGGTTCCTCTAGAATTTCTCGAAATAATTACAATTGTATAATGTACTGGGGGGGGGGGGTACTTTAATTTTACCATTAAATTTTAACCGGATTCAACTTATTTTTATCATGCATTATAATACCAGTTCACTATGATTAAAACGTTTTCGGCACAAAAATAAATCAAATTTCCCTTATATATGTAGTACATCGCTGTATTAAATTAATATTTTCTTTGTATCATCTTAAGTGGATGTCAGCGCGGCCATTTTTAAGGGGTTTTGTATAGGCAATTTTTATGACATTTCATGAAAAATTAAAATCCAACAAATTAAAAATATTTAATAATATTTTTAAAGTAATTTAAAAATAGTCCCGTATCCGTATCACTTTTTATTGTTGTTCATTCACGACATTCGTTCAAAAATAAGAAATACGAAAAACAAATAAAACGGCTTTTAAAATGGTTTGTTTTAGAGTTAAAACACCTATTATAAAATATTTAAAAGACAACATATCGGATACGATCTCATAAGTTTTTAATCATTTTGTTGTTCTATAGCACAATATCGAATAACGTATAAAAATATTTTTTTTTTTTTTAGTTTTTAAATCGCTGTAACTTTTTTGTTAATTAATATTTTACAAAACCCCTATAAGCTAGTCTCCAAAAATATTGTTTTCTATACATTTAAACTCTAAAATCACTTTGAGAGGTGATTTCGTTTGTTTTTCTTAGAAACGGTTTTACTAGGTACTGAAAATCATTGGTGTGGCATCCTTTTCATACTAGAATTTCCATGATACACGTTTTAAACAAAAAACAATTTTAAGTTTATTAATAAAGAAAGTATAGAAAAAAAAAGGTATTATCTATATTGTAGATAATATTAGAGATCAAATTAAACCAATCTCTCAAAGAATTTTAAAATGCTACGATAAAATCTCAAGTTAGTTATCGGTTACTCATAAGGTTTTAGAATATTGATAAATGCTTTATAACAGATATTTGTCAATCGTACGTCCAAGAATGGGGATGGCATTTCTTTGTTAGGAATACCGTCTGATTTGACATTGTTTGAGGAGAGGGGGAGGAGTAATGTGGAGAGCAAGGTCTACTCTCTATTCACTGATCCCACTTAATATGCCGAGTTTAAATTTAGAATTCAAGAAGAAATATGTAGAATTCCTGTAGATATGTTCCGCAAAGAAGTAACCTTTAAGTAGTAAGTCTCGTTTTAGAAAAATTAAATGATTTCCTTCTATACTAAAAGATGATACTATATTTAAAAAGTCTTAAATAGGTTATTTAAATGACTTATCAAGCTTTTATAATAATAAAAACCACTAGTAATTGTACGAATATTTAGTAGATGAAACAACAATTTTAGCCTGCTAAATTGTGCCTGAAGGACATTCATGGAAATGGTAGAAAATAACTTTATATACTTAGCTAAATAGTCATTTTCATTTTCAATGTCATTCTATAATTTTTAAAATACATCATTATAGCTGCCAACATTTACATAATGTATTTTGAGTGTCTTCGATACTTACCTTGAACGACAATTCCAGGTTTTCACCTCCCCATATATCAAAACCGCTGTCATAAGTCCCGAGTCTCTCGAAGAACTTTTTGTCGATGGCAAAAAGTCCACCGGCCATCGTCGGCGACCACACCGGTTCCGCGGTGTTTTTGTGACGTTTTTTCTCTCTGTCGGGCACCACGTGCCAATTGAACTAGACAATAAACGAAAACGATATTATATATTTTGTTATTTAGTATTATATAAAATATATAGTGTATTTTTTTTAAATACAGAATATTGACAAGACGAGTGAAACGATTGATAGTAGAGATTACTTATAGATTATAATTAGATAGTATGCAGATACACACTTTGTTGAGCTGATAACGTAATCAAGCCGTCCCGTCCCTATACTTAAAGAAAAGTGACAGGAGAGGAAAATTACCTAAATATCTAAATAACCTACGTAAGTTTATACATTTTTTTTTTATCTCATTACGATATTGTTGTAAACTATTAACACGGAATTTTACTTCTTATAACGTGGCGATCCCTAATTACGTCTCTACGCTCTTCATAGCATGCGTTATTTTAAAATTATTTATTCTATTCCGTAGTTAATGTGTAGATGATTTAGATTAATATAATCCGTGGTATTGTATGTATCGTAATTTTAAGCGTTATTATAGTACGAGTAGTATTATGTACATTGTACATACCATAATATTGGCGGAACCTTTCATCCATTTTCCACCAAAAATGTTATTCATTTATTTATTTTATATAAAAGTAAAATAATAGATACCTAATGATACACTATACTTATTAGTGTTTTACATCGATACTGGTACAAAAACAAAATATATAAAAATTAAAATTAAAAAAAAAAAAAAAAACAAGTAAAATTTGTTTTAATAATATTTTATAAATTTAGTATTATATTTATTATTTATCAATATTGAATTTTTAAGTAAGTATATTAGATTTATGACGAATTATTTGGGAAAACTAAAAATACGAATACAGCATTAATATAAAAAAATTAATTTGTAAGTTTTTATTTCTTAATTTTCGTTAGATTAATATAGTATTAATAAATATCTAATAATATTAATAATATTAATTATCGGTGTTTCCAAACATTTTGGAAGAAAATGGACAATTGAGAAGCGTATATCTATAATCAGTAAAGGAAAATAAAATGGACTTTTTTCGGAGGAAAATGAAAACGGATTTTCGAAAAAAAAAAATGGATACGGCCAATGTTGTATGTAGTATGTTTTATGTTTTTTTTTCTGGTTTTTATCATGTAATTTTGGTTTTTTATAATGTACCACGTGTTACTACTGTCACTGCGTATTCTCGTCCGAGTAAAATCCATATTTTATAACTTAAAAATATGCTAGTGTTTTTGGTCTCGCATGGCAATGACTTAGGTTATCCCATACCAGTGTAGCCCGGAAAGGCGTAACATAGAAATAAACGGGAAAACATGGCCTTCCGCTCGGCTGGCACTATAATTATATTTTGGTGTTGAGTTACTTGTAGAATTATTTATAGATATAAATAAAAATCCAATTTCTACAAAATAATTTGTTTTTATTTAACAAATACGTATTTCGAAAACAATGTTTTCATCTTCAGTGTTAAACAACTACTGTACCTATAGTAGGTACGATGAAAACATCGTTTTCGAAATACTTATGTATTTGTTAAATAAAAACAAATTATTTTGTAGAAATTGGATTTTTATTTATATCTATACTATAGTTATAATATATCCTATCGTAGGGGGTACAAAGAGGAACTCGGTAAACAAAACGTTTTAAAATTTATTTTATATATTATATACTATATCGTTGCAGCAACATACCATTACAGTATACTATAAATAGAGCAGCCCGCAGCAGCCCGAACCGACAGGGCGGCCTAATTAATGGACCGTATTTATTGTATTAATATAGTGCTGAATGTACTCGCACGTGTGGTACACCTTCGGTTCGCTTGTAAACACTCTGTTCCACCAACACGTGCGCGAGCGACAGTTAACGTTTGGTTTTATTGTTGTTTTGCTGTTGTTCGGGCAATGTTAGGTTAGGTCCGGCGTACCATTATACACGAGGTCAGACCGAATGCGACGTAACATTTTTATTATTGATTTTAAACCCACAAAAATAACTTGGGTGCACATGTGTTTCTCTATAAAACTCTCTATGTACAATGAAATAATTGGAATATCCGGGGGGGGGGGGGAGGGAATAATAATAATAATAACAGACAAACTCTACCCGCGATGCTATACAATATATATTAAATATCGATGCGAAAAATATAACGACACTAATTTTAATAATATGTTCGCGTTCAATGACGGGCTTTTGTATTATAGTATATGGCCGCTGTGCGCATTACTTACATTGTGTTTGGAGTGGCCAAAATTTTAATTAAAAAAAAAAAAAAAAAAATGTATACACATATATTATCCATCCACACTTCAATGTAATATAGAAAATAATATCTACTATGTACGATATTTTCGGAAAGATCGTCATTAAACTGAAAACTATATAACTATAGGTACGGGTGTTAACAAAGGTAATATAATATCCATGTTATTATTCATATATATTTAAATATACTATAGTATATTTAATCTATGTTCATTTTCAGTATGACGGGTAAATTATAAATTTTTATTTATTTTTTAATCAGAGTGAAATTGAGGGTTTTCGATTATACCTAATTAAATATTTAAAATTAAATAAAAATAACGATACCATCAAAATCTTCGCAAAAATCTAATATGAATTGATATATGACTCGATTTTTGATCCTTTTCGCTATTGTGGTGGTAAAAGACGCTCGATTACGCCACAAAATCGAAAAATAGTGCGACGCATTAATTTAGAGTAGAATTTGGCAAGAAATCGAATGATAGTATTTCTACGCGGATCTGAAATCTAATAAAAAAGTTATTTGTAATTTTCGAAAAAATAAAAATAACAATATACCTATAGCTTTTTTCATTCGATTTCAGATCTGTGTATAAATATTATCATTGGATTTCTCGTCAAATTCTACCCTAAATTAACGTGTCACGGTATTTTTCGATTTTCTGGCGTCATCAATGGCCACAATGCAATGGAGAAAAGGTCAAATATCGAGTCATTTATTATTATTAATTCATATTAGATTTTTGCAAGGATTTTGATGGTATCATTATGTTTTTCGTTTAATTTGGATATTTGATTAGATATAATTGAAAACCCTCAATTTCACTCTGATTAAAAAAAAAAAAATTCGTCATAATTTACATATCATACCGAATATGAATATTACCTTTGTTAACACCCTGTATACAGGAATATACTATCGTAAATCCGTATATTCAAAGTTATGAATGTTCAGGATGTATACCTACCGTATCCAGTAAAGAGTTGACGAGGAACCGTCATTTCGATTTGAAATTGTTTGGGGATGGGGAGAGGAAAAACGGCGATACGTGCGTGCGTGTTTTACAGCAATAGATGGATCATGCCAATAATTATTATTAAACGTTGCACCAGCCGTAAACTCGGGAAATTCGAGAACTGCAAAATTGTGTATTATACGTATATATTTTCGCGAAATTTCCAAACTACGTCTTCTCGTAAGTATAGTCTCAGAATTTGCATACTATAAACAATGACTAAATTATTATTCAGTTTTTATCAGTGCGGCACGGGAATTATCTAATTAAAAACGCTCGCGCGCACGTTCGGGCTATTTGAATTTAAATAGGTGTTTAGAAAAACGGCTCGGTATCAGAACGAAACCAGATATAAATTGCGTACATATCCGACTCGGTTATGTGATCGCGGAGCGATTTCAAAACGCGCGATAAATCGTTCGTTTTCGTTCGAAAAAATTCGATCGATCAGGTGGAGCTCGAAAATATTTTGATCGTTCACGTGATGTACAAATCTCATCGCCACACACTATTATATGATATGATATTATATTAAAAACAAATAACGCAATAAAACGTCAGATATTAATAATCATTTCATTATGTATGCGCTGCAGGATTGGATTTTAACTTTTGGCGGTCCGAGACAAAAGAAGATTAGGCCATTGCCTGCGCTCGGTCTAAATTCGGTTTACGATCGAACTTTTAAATTATTATTTATTTTATCGCATATTCGTATTCTTCTCGGACGGGATGGGCGAGGCAGAAGTGGAATTCATTTTTTTTTTTATCTTCGTATATACGTCTTAATTTATATTTTATACTGTAGGAAGAAAACTTAAAGAACAATATTGGGGAAGAAAACTGAAAATTTCAAAGTTAAAAATAAACGATATATACCCGCCACACATACGAGCCGTAGGTATATTGCACCGTCGTCGACCATAATATAATAAAATATTTATTATTTTTACTCTCGAAAACAACAAGTACCTACCTATAACAAACGTTTATGCACCTATATATTTTCATATTAAATTTTCGGTATCTTATATCACTTTGGAAGTTTGATTATATTAATTTTTTTATATAAAATCTTTTATTTTATTTACAGAAAAAAAAAAAAAAAATAGAGAAGGAGGAAAATCAATTAACGTAAATATTTTATTTTGACTTTTGGGACCATACGAAAATGCGATGCCCACCGGGGAGAGTGTCCCCTCTGTTAACCTGTGGTCCTAAAGCAGTATATACACGTTAACGAGTCGTGTTCTTTCGTGTTTAATGGGACGAAATACGGGGGCGATATTGTTGGCTTGCGAATCTCGTACACAGAGTATAATATATATTAAGTAAGTAAAATCTATTGCCAGCAATTCATTTTCGACTTATCGGACTGTGTATATATGCCATCACCGTCGTCATTAACTACGGCAATTTGTCGGCTTTTGCGGAAAAATCAATTACACTCGAGTCGTTCATTTCGAGTAAGTACCTACACCGGATGAGGAGGACAACTTAAGCTACTTACACCATAAACACACATAGAAATATAATGTTATAAGCTATAATGTTATCATGATATGCCTTTTTAAATAACGCTTCGTCTTCTTCAGTGTTGCATTTAGAGATTTGTTGGCCACACTGTTAAATGTAGCTTTCCTTCGACATTTTTATATACGTTTTTCACAGTGGCGTACATTCTTCATTTCGTCTTCGGAGCGGAGAGCAAACCGATACATATGAGCTTTACTCCTCATCCCACATTCCTTTAGGCTATAAACAATATTTTATATAATCTAAATTCTTGAAAAACCCATAAATTTTTCACTAAAACAATGACATTATACGTCGACATATCGTCTATATATTGTGTTATTTCACGATTTATACACTATTGTAAAACTAATTTTGGTCAAATATTTTTCATAAAATTAAATATTTTAGAAGTTTATAAAAACTGGATTATAAAATTCATCACGCATTGAAATTTTTGTTTTTAAAACAGTATTCTACTCGGGGAAATCGGTTCCTTTAAACATGCCACTGGTTATCATTTGGTGATCGATGTGCGACTGCACTCAATTGTGGCGATGACTGGGCTGAAAAGACTGATCGATATGGTTATTTCAGATTCATAGATGGACGAGAGTCGCGTGTATAAATCGTATGTAATACATAATATATGGCATCGTACGTCAGCAGTCGCTTTTCTAGTTTATTTATTTACGTATAACAGATCTCAGAAATATATTAGAAAATAAAAATGTCATTATATTACATAAATTAAAATTATTTTTTTTTTTTTTTTAGAGATATTCCCATTTAGAATACAATGTTGCCGAAAGTTCATTATCTATCCCTTGGGGTTCGTCTGTTTAGTTATTTTTAAATTCTCCAAGTGCGAAATACTTGTTGACACACACACTGGATTTCAAAAGACTAAATAAAAGTTTGAAACTGCACGCAACCTGATTTATTTACTAATAAAAATAAATATACCTTATAAAAAATAATGTATAAAAAAAGAAAATGTGCTCAGAGTATTTAAAAGAAGATTATAGCTACAACTAGGTCGAAACTAGTTGCTATACCTATAATCATTTTTTGAATACTCTGGGCGCATTTTATTTTTTTTTATAATTTATACTTATTTTTTATTTTTATTAGAGTGTTACATTTTTTGAATTAATTAATTTTTGAATTTTAAATACATTTTTTTACTGTCTCAGTTACTGTGTATGGTTGTTCTCCTCTAGGGTCCGGCATCAAACGGTATATAGTTCAGGCTACGGGAAGGGTGGTCACGAAGCCGCCGTTAGTTTTCCCAAGACCGACGTCGGACGTTTGTTCCATTTATTTCCGTTAAAAATTGAAATCCAACTGTGCTACGGAACCACGACCAAATGACGCGAACGATATACCGCCCACAACCGTTTTTATTCGACTCAATATTGTATATTTGTACTAACAATCTCATCATAGCAGTACGTATACATTCTTATACGTGAAAATCGCCAGAGCCTATTGAAGTTATTATTGGAACACTCTGTATATACAAGTGGCAGCATACGTGCGTGTTCTTAAAGAACGAGTCGTCGTCTGGGAGGGGTACACGGATGTGGTTGTTTCTCGAGTATACGTTCAGTGGGGTCGACGACAAGTATCCTCTCACTCACATAGGTACACATGATGTATACGTCTCAAAGAACGTTCGCCCAATTAAAAAACGAAAAAAAACGAAAAAATAATAATAGAAAATACGTGCACATACGCGACTGTATTGGATACTCGAGACGGTCTCTAAATTTACCGTCAGAGTGTCGTCTATTTACCGCTGCAGAGTCACCTAACCTATACAACTATAGCTGTATATAATAGGTGTGTGCTCGTGGTAATCTGCACGTAGTCTGCCGTCTTGGTATTTTCGGATCGATCGCGAAGTAAAAAAAAATAATAATACGTATAACCCAATGGCGTACACAAGGCGTGATATGGGGGATGATAGATCCCCCCTTGATATATTTTTTTTTTTTTTAATTTTTTGCCTTTATAGTATTTTTGTAATAAATATTTTACTGTAAAATTCAAATAAAGTTTTAATAATTTATAACATATTCTATTTTATATTAATGTATAAGTTTTAGTTGGTAAACTGTAATGGTTCGAGGTTGGAAATAAATTTTGTAAAAAATATATTCATCCACCCATAAAAAATTCTCGTGTACGCCACCGGTATAACCCCGTATAATATAATATGATTGTCACGAGCAGTTTTGAAGATAATTATACGTATAGCTTACCTATAGGCGTATAACTTGAAACTTTTTTTAATGGGGGTTAAAAGCAAATTTTGTTTATTAACCTTCCTCCAAATAAACAATTCTGATTATGCGCACAATGTAAACATTTCTCTTCGTTTTATAATCTCTATGTATATCGTGGAAAAACATAACAGGCATCTTGAAATTCTATACCAAATAATATGCGTACAGTGTATACTGTATAGCAAACGGTGATACAATTTTGTTTCTACTACATTTTTTAATGTTCAGGGTGTATTTGAATTGTGTAATCATATTTTTTAATAAATATCGTGATTATACAATAATAAATATTTTCAATTTGTTTAATTTTAATTTTTCCGTACAATTTCATAAACATTGCCAATACAAAACCCGTTGGAAATTGGGTGTGTAGCGTTCCCTTAAAAAAGTTATCACAAAATATATTAGTAATGTATAGATTTTGAGCGGGAGACAAATCTTTTGGTTTTACAATAATGAAGAGGCAATTCAAAGAATATGTAGGCGTAAATGAAAAATTAAGCCTACCCAAAATTATTGTTATATATCGGAAAAAATTAATATTAGATTTAAAATTTACTATACTTACGTAATATTGACGTAATTTTACGTGACAAAACAATTGGGAAAAAGGAAAACTACTGGAATTAATTGGAAATACTAAATACCTACAAATACCTATAAGTATTTATAATAATTATTATTGAAATTAACAACAAATAGGTTCATAAAAATGTTTGATTATGTTTATTATTATGTTTGATAGATACCTGCACTAAATTCTAACAAATGGAAATTGCTCATTGCAAATTACCTACCTAAATAGTGTTTATTGGCGGGAAATCTAATATATTCCTCAATTTATATTACGGGAAGATCATTATATAATATTATATATAGGTATTCTTGTTTTATTTATATTTTCGGGAAATATGAGATCAAAATGTATCAATTATTTCGAAAATAACTTAATTGAATTTTATTTAAAAGTAACTCGTTCTTTGAACGTTGATATAACCAAACATAAGTTAATTTAACAATAATCAAATACAAAAGGTCAAGTTAAAAGTTAAAATTAACTCAACTTTCAACTCAATTGTTAACTTATCAACTTGTTAATGCCCAACATTGTCAAGAACCACGATCGACTAACCTAACATGTGAAGTTGTGAACCTGATCGTGTACCTGAGTATGGGAAATAAGACGATGTAAAACTGTAAATGTATATACGTAAACACACGAAAAGACGGGCATATACCGGAAAAGTTTTGGGATTATTGGACGGTGAATTGTGATAATTGTAAAATTAAAATTGTGGAATTGTATACGACCGTGTACGACCAAAATTCCGCGCGATCTTGCCCATAAATGCATAAACGAGAGCGTTTCCTCATTCGGGAAATTTGTTAGACAAATAAGACTATATTATCGTATACGTATAATACACTGAACCAAATATACCTGTGATTTCAATTAAAATATGGATTGATTTAATAATATGGATGTTAATATACGTCCAATAAAATGTTTGTTGATTTACAAATAAAATATTTGTTAGTTAATTTAACAGTGAAATAACAAAACGTATTATTGATTTAACAATATCCTTTATCAATGTCTTGGAAAAAATTTTCTAATTGAATACAAAATTATTTGAATTAACAAATTGTTTTTCAAATTTGTTAATTCAATTATAAATATTTAGTGTTTCTTTCTTTCTTCTTCTTCGTAGAACAAGCGCCTATTTGTTAATCAAAATAGTCAATTTAAATAGAATATATTTTGTATTTAATTAGGTACATATTTTATTATAATAATAAAATCTGTATTAATTTTACAAATTATTTTTATTAAATTATATAACTTATATATTTTGTGAAATTTACAAAATGAATTTGTTATTATAAACACATTTTTTATTAACTTAACAATGTATACATTAAAATAACAAAAAATTGTATTGTTTCAACAAATATTCGTTTGTTAAAATTTGACTATTGCATATCGTTAGTTTTACCAATGATATTTGGTTCAGTGTATGTATGAACGGAGTGAAAACAATCGATTGTTCGTCAAATTATTGTTCTAATTTTAGAACAGTCAGTAACAGCCGTTAAAACAAACGTGTCTTTAAACGTTTAAACAGTTTTAACGAATAGAGTTTTTACGCGCTTTTAATAGAAACCTCGTTGGTGGTAAAATATCGCGCTCGTCCCCGGGGATCCGTATATTATACCTACACGTGTATAAGTATAACACGCGTGGATTCGCGTAAAGAGCAGATAATATTAAACCGCGCGGAGAAACCTATAATATACGCATTAAAGTACGTCAAGACGTAACCGCAAAAGTGAATATCCGTGTAATGCGTTTATGTTATACATTTTCAATTAATAAAAAAAAAAAAAAAAACGTGTAATTTGCACGGAAATCAAATTTGTGCACGCGACGTTGCTTTGTTTTTGGAATATTTCATTTCGAAAAAGTCGTTTCGAATAAATTATACTTAAGAGGACGCCACACCGACAACTTTTCAATGAAAATCTTGTATTAGCATTTTTCATTTTTATCAACTTACAAACATGTTTTAAATACAAAACAAAAAAAAAAGAAATTATAACCGACAACATTATCTATAGTCACTGATGGAGCCGATTTTTTATATATGCATTTTTACATATGAACTGTTAAAATATCGGTTTTTTTAATTTTATTTAACAGCTTATAAAATGGGTAAAAATACACATATAAAAAATCGGTTCCAACAATCGATAGACATTTTTATTCTTTATAATGTATTTTGTATTTTATCTTTCTACAATATTCTCAAGTTGATAAAAATGAAAAATGAGTAAACATGTTTTTTAATAAGTATCATTGATAACACGACAATTAAAAATAGTACTGACACAGGTCTATTTTTAAATTGCTTTTAAAATATACTCAAATATTTTTAATTTGCTTGATTTTAATTTTTCTTAAAATTTAATAAAAATTATCTATACACAACCCCTTAAAAATCGGGTGTGTTAATATCCTCTTAGAATTATATTTCGAATAATCAAGTATGAATTATATGACGAAACAGAAAAATCGTTAGGGGGATACTAACGTGCCATTATGCCAAAACGAGTTTATCGATTGCAGTATACCAAATATAATATAGTACGTATTATATTAAAAATGCCACTTCGTGTATATTTTTCGTCGTTAAACGTGACGTTCTAAAAATCGTTTCAATCGAAAAACTTTTCGATCAATATATTTTACCATTAGTCGTTGAAAAAACGTCGGCGCACTTCGAATGATAATAATATAACACAAAAAGTACATTATTATTATTTTTTTTTTTTTTTTTATGGAATATTTTGTAGAACCCCGCGAAAAGTATGTATTTTAAACATTTTTTTCTCATGGAACAAAATATGGTTTAGCTTCTTTAATGGGGTAAAAAGTTTAAAAATATGAAAATTTTATTCATAACATAAAAATCTAACTATATCTTATATACATTTTATGATAATATATTATATACCTACCTATGTCCTATATATATAGGTATTATAGGATGTAATTTTAAGCATCACTTTTAAATTTGTTTTGAAATTTCATCAAGGATTCTTCTTTATTACTATATATAACCGCGGTGGTTTCAATAATTCTTTTCTATACCATATAATTATAAATAATAATGTGAATATTTTAAAGAGAAATAGTTATAGTGCCTGTAAACTATATGGAAGAATCGATTAATCCGATATTTTAACAATTTTCCACATGCATAGTAAATTAATTATGCCAAATAAAATATCGATATACCTAAGGCTTAGGTATATATTTTTGTTTACTTTGAAGAAAGTTTACATGTCGAGATATTATTTTTGAGGGAGAAAGAAAGAGTAAAACAATTTTAAATATTTTGGCTCGTGACAAAAGAAGAAAAAAAGAGATAATACATTTGTAAGAAAAAAAAATGATAATAAACATAAGATATGATTATAGAGGAAAGCCCTAATATGGAGATGAACTTGTGGAAGGAAGTTGCAGCTGTGCGTTGTAAAAACAACATGGAAATACTCGTACATGTTAGCTGTATGAATATACAATATACGCGGAGAGATAAAGGACTCGAGGCGACAGTCGGTGGTTTCTCTTATTCGCACGGGATAAAAGAGAATCTTTTCAAATTATATTATAATAGTAATTTGTATTCATCTGATAATTTCACATTCAGTATAAACTTTAGTAAATAATTCTTAATTAAATTGATATTTAATTAAAGTAAATTTGAGTAAACTAGGAAATTTCTCATTGAAATCTTTAAAATTTTTTATATTAACGGAGCGATTTTAATTCAAATATATATATATAATATATAATTTAAATAAAATAAATTACAAATTGCGACAAAATAGTGTGTTCTCGGCTCCGTAAAATAATTTTCGATTTTAATTTCACGATAAAAAAATACTAACCACAAGTTTCCAATTAAAACCGCCGACGCTAATGGATCCGCGGTGAGTTTGATAACCGAGCGTATTGTCGTTGATCGTGTCTATCACGGGACATACTACGGTTGTCGGATCCCTCGTGATTCGGTCCAGCAGTGGTTCTAGCCATCCTGATGATATTATATCAATATTTAAAAACCCATGGAAATGTCAATTTTAAGATAGTTAAATATGAACATGAATCGATAAATATACAGAGCGTTAATATAACAAATGGTAAAATATTCCAACATTTGAAATTTACAAATGATTATTGTAAAATATTTAACACAGATGTATGCAACATCAGCGAGTTACAAATAAATTCAGTGGAAGCTATAGTGTATATTGCATGTAAGTACCTACGTTTAAAATGAATGAATGTTGAAATAGAAAACAAATATAATTCGGTCGGTATTTGTTTAAAAAAAGCGTCACATCAAGGATTTTCAATATGGGCTGTGGATGATAATATGTACACGCGAAACAGAGGAAAATACATTTTATAGTTACATTATCCATTATAAAATTGATGGATAGAAATAACTAGATGGGAACTTCATTAAAACTTCTTATTAAATTCATACAGTAATTTTAAAAATGCGCACTTTCAATCATTATGAGCTGAATATTTAGAAAATTATAAAGCTTCGATAATTTTATTTATGAAATTGTATTATCTATGTATACAAATTGTATAACAGGCGTAAGAAAATCAAGGGTCGTTATCACAATATTCAGTTAAATGTTAGTTAACTGTCAGTTAAGCTAGTGATACAGTTTAGCGAGTTAATTATTACAATATTTTACCATTAGTTAAATAATTCCAAACAATAGTTACACTGTTTTTCATCTGTTAGATAATCCTTTGGATAATTCTAATTTATCATAACTGATAAAATATCGAATTATTGATAATTATTTCAAAATATTTATTACGTTTGTAAACTGTAAAATTAATTTTAATATATATTAGCGAATACCTAACAGTGATAATTTATAGTATAACAGGACTTTGTAATAATTAAACTTAAAAAATGGCTGCTAAGTGTCTCCGTTACAATATTAGCTAGATATGGCAGTATAAGGGTCTTGAATTTCTAAAGAAAATTAACCGATATTTGAAATTCGCGAAGTTACTTATTTATCGTACGTCGGATATTTTGACTACGAATTTACATTCGTTTAGCAACAAAGGTATTAATATTTTTGTGATAGAAAAAAAATTCAAGACACATTTGGCGTACACTATACTGTATTATATTAAAAATATTAGATGTGGCCAATGGTTCAAGGGTGCATTTGTGTCAGCGAAAAACAATAAAAACGCCCACATTGCAAATGGAAAGTTATCTTCATGCGTGGTTATATTATATGTACCCGATTAGTACCAAACGTGCGAAAACACACAACAAAGCTCGCGTGTGAATCGTTTATGTTTTGGACCGTATACCCGGTACAGGGTATACTAAAATATATGTATTATATTTACATAGTCGCATGTGTTTACCTACCTATATTCGCTATAATTAATAATGAAAAATTTACGAACACCGTTAAAAACAGTTTTCGTGAATAGGACGTATGAAATATTATAATTATCATTATTACATAAGGCGTGTGTATGGTTACATACGGTTGACGATACACATAGGATGACCTGTAAACACATTTTTTAGATAATCATGATATTTTTTTAAATATTAATAATTTATTTAAAATTTGTGTCTTTCGGAAAGCAAAAGGTGTTGTTATCCCAATTTGAAAATAGTCCAAAAATACGTATTTCAAATTATTAAGCGTTGTTTGTCAAATTTTTAATTTTGCAATTTTTTACCTTTTTTCCAAAATGTATATTGAAAAAAATTCTTTAAATTTCTGGATTTCTGGATTTATCCAACATTTTGATTTTTCGGCTATAGATCCTATTGAAAACAGTATTATTTGAGTATTATATGCGATAAGGTGGTGGAGGAGCAAGTGGTGTATACCGCGTTCAAGCGTTATATGCGTAGTCAAGATAGCCTGTAGCAGTATTTGCAAAAGCTATGGAACACAACGCGTAGCGAGTGAATATAAAAATGTTCATCGTTATAATAATATACAAACTGGTTTTATATAATATTAGAAAAGAAAATCCCAATTTACTGATAAATGCCTAAAATAAATGATAAAAATAAAACAAACACCTGTCTAATATAACAATAATATTGTAAGTTACAGTATTGTACATATAATAGTAATATACCACAGAGTAAGTCGAATCAAAATGTATTGCGGTATACTAAAATGTATTCGACATTTGAATTATGTAATTCAATGTAGCCTTGAAAATGATTTTAAAAATGTACGTTTCATTATGGTGTCACTGTTTGTCAAAAATTGTGCAAAAATCGATTGGATGTAACTAACTCGATAACACTACAGATTATATGAATACAAGATGGTTCAGATCCACTCGCGGTGTAAACAAAAACGATGTCGACATTTAGCCATTGATAACTTCACAGGAATCAGTTTGACCACGATACATATACCACAAATGTATACTTTATTCCCGTAAGATAAATAGAAACCTATGTTGTTTTATTATTATTTATTATGATAAAATTAAAAACGATAAGCTATTTATACAGTAATATTGTATATTAGCAAAATAATTTATATAGTTGTATGTAATTACATAACTATATAACTGTGGAGACTATCAGAAGACGGTATTGGTCGATTTATTGTTTTTAGGCAATCTGTATTCATATAATCTTTGATAACACTACCATTTAATTTTATCCGCAGTTATCGCAGTAATAATGTGCGACATAAATGTGAAAATCATTGCAAAAACTACACTGAGCTACTTAGACTTTTTCGGTCGGCCATAAGAACATGTATAATTTCATAATTAGCGTTTATTCTGATTTAACGTATTTTGAACATAAGACATATTAAGAGAACGTCATACGCACGGTTTTTAAGGGATTCCGTAAAGGCAATTTAAAGTAATATTTAGAAAAATGAAAATCCAACAATCTAAAAATTGAGACAAGACTATTTTTAAATTATTTTAAAAATAGTCACGCGTCAATACTATTTTTTATTGTCGTGTAATCACGATATTTATTAAAATAAAAATCCGTTTACACATTTTTCATTTTCATACACATGAGAATATCGTAGGAAGATAGAATAAAAATAAAATTATAAAGAACAAAATTATCTAGTGTCCTAGGTAGTAGATTTTTGATATGTGCATTTCTCGACGTTTTATGAGTTGTTAAAAATTTAAAATGTTGCATTACTATAAATCTTAAAAAAAAGAATGTATCGGATGCTACTACGTATGCCCTGATTTTATTTGGTCTTTCTAACACGTTTTTAAGTTGATAAAAATGAAAAATGCTAATACAAGTTTTTCATTAAAAATGTGTAGGTACGGCGTCATGTTAGTCTTAAGAGGCCGCAACACCAACGAAAAATCGACCTAAAAGCGTGACAAAACTGTGGGATATTGAAAAGTCGGATTTCAATTCTGAAAACTGTTTTGAATTCATCAGTTTGTCTTCTAGAGATCGATC